>VZQC01013084.1:1207804-1227261 GCA_009823505.1 Rhizomys pruinosus | reverse complement strand
ATGATGAAGGTGAGCTACTGTAACCCTAAGATGGGCATGGTAAAATACCGTGTAATGTGAAGGTGAGCTATTGTAACCCTAAGGTGGGCATGGTATCATACCATGTAATGATGAAGGTGAGCTATTGTAACCCTAAAATGGGCATGGTATAATACTGTGTAATGATGAAGGTGAGCTACTCTAACCCTAAGGTGGGCATGGTATAATACCGTGTAATGATGAAGGTGAGCTACTGTAACACTAAGGTGAGCATGGTATAATACCGTGTAATGATGAAGGTGAGCTACTGTAACACTAAGATGGGCATGGTATAATACCGTGTAATGATGAAGGTGAGCTACTGTAACCCTAAGATGGGCATGGTATAATACCATGTAATGATGAAGGTGAGCTATTGTAACCCTAAGATGGGCATGGTATAATACCGTGTGTGGTGGTTTGAATGAGTGTCCCCCATAGGCTCTAGGTATTCAGACGTTTGTCTCCAGTTGGTGGCGCTGTTTTGGGAGGTCTTGGGGTGTGTGGCCGAGCTGGAGGAAGTGTGTCACTGGGGGCAGGCTTAGTGAGTTTTAACAAGCCTCGTGGTCTACAGTCGCCCTCTCTCTGCTTCCTGTGCTCTTTGCGAGATGTGACCCTCGGCTTGCTGCTCCAGATCCAGCCGCCACGCCTCCCGCCACAATGGACTCTAATTCCCTGGAACCGCCAATCGTAAGCTCAAATAAACTCTTCCTTTTATAAGTTCCTTGGTGCTTTATCACAGCAACAGAAAAGTGACTAATACACCGTGTAATGATAAAGGTGAGTTACTGTAATCCTAAGATGGGCATGGTATAATACTGTGTAATGATGAAGGTGAGCTACTGTAATCCTAAAATGGGCATGGTATAATACTGTGTAATGATAAAGGTGAACTATTGTAACCCTAAGATGGGCATGGTATAATACCATGTAATGATGAAGGTAAGCTATTGTAACCCTAAGATGGGCATGGTATAATACTGTGTAATGATGAAGGTGAGCTATTGTAACCCTAAGATGGGCATGGTATAATACCATGTAATGATGAAGGTGAGCTATTGTAACCCTAAGATGGGCATGGTATAATACCCCTCCAATCTTCTGTTGGGACCACAGCAGGAAGGAATAAACCTCTTTGTAAATGGACTATGTTCTCACCTGTTCCTATTTATGTACAAATACTACAAAAGGTTACATACACCTAAGTCATAAGAAAGCCCAGGATTAGACACTATAAACTGTTTTACATAAGCATTCTAATACTGTCAATATGTGCAAAGAAAACATCCAATATTAGAATATTGAAATCCAACCATAAGAGCCAGGCATGGAGGCACACACTTAAAGTACACAGTAGACAGGGGTATGAGGATCATGAGTTCAAGGACAGCTTGGGCTACATACAAGACCTAGTCTCAGAAAACAAAACCAACAACAACTGTAGGAAAGACTGGAGGAGAAATGTAAACGGATCATGAACACATGAGCTGCTGTTTCTATGCTGCCCAAACTGATGAGGATATTCATTCTGCAGAGCTAACATAGGCTCTAATTCCATCTCCTCAAGTCATCATCAGAAAAAAAAAAAAGTGCTAGCCACCAAACCCCATCCCCAAAACAGTACATCAAGGCCTGCGCTTGCCGAGCACACGTGCATTATTATATCCTGGAATTATTGGGCACAAACCTTGACAAGAAATGCCCTGTCCCAAAAGTATTTCCGGAAGAGCTTGATATCTGCCTCCAGCAAATGCTCAGCTGTGTGGTTAACGGTAAGAGTCAAGGTTTCTGACGAGTGAGCAAACTGCAGAGAGGCATCTTCATTGAGCCACACTCGGGAGAAGCCTGGGAAACGGTCGCCCTGAAAACTGAAACATCACAGGTTAAAATCCATAACCATAAACTCGGATCCAGATATCCTCCTTCCCTGATATTACAAACCCAACTGGGAAATAAATGATCTTTAGAAGCCACTTATACACCCAAACACATAAGATCAAGTAAACAGATCCTGATTAATCCATTCTTCTTTTTCCACCTAAGGGTGTGTTTGAAAGACATTGAAATATACTATATGTTTTAAAGTCTCGTATAAATAACAAAACAGGCCTGATTCTGAAACACAGAAATTTACCTCACTAATTCATTTTCTTTTTAATCTGAAAAGATATTGCTCCCTTTAATGGAGTGTGTGTATTAGCTAGCAACCAATATAGCTTATTAGGTGATTACAATGGAAAACAGATATAATCCCTCGGGAGTGTGGTGAGGTTTAGATGTTACAAACAACTAAGCTATTCCTAGTACTTTCTCATGCAAATTAACACATGGCAAATCACTTTCTCATGCAAATGAACACATGCATAAATTTGATCATGTCATGTTTTAATACATTCATTAACAAGGAAACAACATTCCCAAACTGGACTCTTGAAAATTAGCTTATTTTCTGTCCTGTCTGGGCTGGCTAAGAACAACTGTAGTAGCTATATACAGTCTTATGGCTAGAATTCACAATATTAAGGATAGCTTCTAAGAACATGCAATAGCAACTCTAAAGATGCCTTGGGAGAATAATACTAATGTTTACCATGTGGTCACATCCCAACGGACTATCCCCAGGTCCTTTATTTCATAGAGCAAGTTCTATGTCTCTCATGACCTCATTTTGTTGATAAATGTTTGGCTTATAGAACTATAGTAAACAGATAGTCTGTAATTTATGGCAGCTTGATTTGTGATTTTTTTCAACTCTACAATGCTCCTAAAGACAGATTAGTTCTTTAGGACTCTTACTTCAGGTTTTGAATTTTGATCTTTACCCTAACTGGACAGGATACACACATAGTGTGTTACTCTCTCCAGATGCTGAGCAGTGGCAGAAAGTTTTGTCCCTCACTCAGCTACACAATGATGAGGATAAAAATCTAACAGCCCACAGTGGACTGCATGGCTCAGCTATGACGCTTGGGAGGCCAGGTGTAGTAAATGCATGGACGACTTGGGATATTTTCAATTTAAGATGGATTCATAGAGACATACCTCCATTTAAAGTTGAAAATCTTCTGTACTTAATAGAAACAAGCATTTCTCCATCATATAGAATGATAAAAAGAGATCTCTAAAGAACAGTTGTACTCTAAGACACATTCTTCACACTAATTCCAGAATCTTCTAGAAAACAAGCCACTGAGTCAATGGACCTTTAGCTAAGATCCCTGCTGCTAATTTAGGATATGAATACTCCATTATACCATTAAAGTTGAGTCTACTTTTAATTCCATCTGTACCTGGATCTATTAAGCATGTGAACTTCTAACACGCAGAAAAGAAACGCTGTTTCTTCTGGTGCTGGAAACAGGAAAGAGATACAAAGCCACCAGCAGATGCAGACACTGAACCATCTGCCATAACCAAGTTAAAGGATACAACCTTGCCTTGTCCTTCCTAGCCACGAAAACAGAGTTGTGTTACCAAAGAAAAGGGCAATGCCCTTTGGATGGGCTTGTCCCTTGGCTGATGATTATTTGACCAAATAAAAGAGGAAAAAAGAAAAAGAGAGCTCTGGTTTCTGCGTAATATCCATTGATGCATCATATTACCATTAATTAATTGTATCAAATTAATTACCTTGAATTCTATGAACCAAACAAGAAAAACTAGCCCATTAAGTCACATCATGTAATAATATTCAAACAATATTTAATATATGTGTACAACTTTGTCATTTTCACTGTAGTGTTCTATTTATAATTTGTATTTAGACAAATTATTGTATTTAGACATGTTAAGTCCAAGACAATCACTATATATGATTCTTTCTTTCATAAGTTAGAATAATGATTTATCTGGATCAAAGTAACAACTAGTACACGTGTCAGTCATAGGTGCTAATGCCATCATCCACACAGAGAACCTCATAATTAACAAATCATTTACTTTACACTGTGTCACTAAACTCTAATGACTACCCCATAGAGTTTGTCTGCTATTCAATGATCCAACAACATTGTCTTCTTGCAATGAAAATTATGAACTTGGCATTGGACTAGAAATGACCAGTTCAGCAAGTGAAACAGAAATGGTCTCAGTTCTCAAATGATTTAGAAAAGAGACAGACCAAAAACTAATGGTCATATATGTAATTATAAACTGTTAACCATAGTTAACCTTAAGTTAACCATAATCATAAAAGAACCTAACTGGGAAGGTTTCTCTGAGGAAATGACACTTAAGCCAAAACCTGAAAGACAGGTTAAGACACTGTTTCACCAACTCCTTTTTTATTACCTCCCTCCCCCACACTGAATCGTTGAGATATTTTCTTTCCTGTGTTTCCCTCATGATATAACAGTACTAAATGTATCTGCTTACATAGTAACTAAACACATATTATACCATATGTAAGAGAAGTAGCCATAAAAAGCATAAGCCAGCATTAAATATTGTTTGATTATTTCCACTTTCCCATAATGCTTGTCAGGCTTTATAGACATGGACTAAAAGAGACACTCTCAAGCAACTGAACTCACTTTGTAATGTCTTTCACCAGTGTGGAGTGTCCGCCATGTGAAGCCAAGTCCAATGGTGTGACACCCTCTTCATTGGGTAGTGCTAAGGCCTGGACTCCCCCAGGGAGATGCAGGAGAAGGTGGGAAAGCTTAGTCAGGCCCCACCTCACAGCCAGATGTAGGAGAGACTCTCTATGTAGAGATACTAAAGAGAAGGGGAAATATGACATTAGTTCCTCCATAAACAAAATTTGTTTTGAACGTTTTGTTAAATATGTATTTAGGCATAATGAAAATATCAGAGTTGGAAGGGACCAATATGATCTAATCTCAACATCGCACCCTAAGAACGGACAGAGATCCAGGGATTTGCTCAAGGTCAGGGAGCCAGGTGGCACTGAAGCCAGTACACTCCTCTCTGGTATAGACTCTTCCCCCCCACTCTGCTCCATGTAGCCACCACCCATCCCTAAGTATGCAGGAACACCACCTAAACATGCGAGGTCTAGAGAAAGATCATGCTTCGGAAATACACTTCAATGTCCAAGGTCTCTTGTAGGCAGATCCCACTACCCTAGCAGGGCAAGCTCTCAAAGCCAAGAATATAAAGGAGCCTCTGTTTCTACCACTCATCCTCAGAGATGCTTCTCCCTTGTGAGAGACAGAAAGCAGCTTCATATATCCAGAGTACTTGAAACCGTGATCTGTCTCCAACCTCAGGACGTTGCTTTGCCCAGCTATTAGATCCCTCACCGCAATTCCAAACTGCTAAGCCATCCCTATGCTATGTGGTAGTGAGGCCTGAGCCTTTGTGAATGCTCCTGGACAGAGACCCTTGGTGGCCTTGTCTAGATGTCCACTCTGGTGTTTGCTGCTGTGTGTTCTGATGGTTTCCTATCACCTTACAGGCTGACAAGCCCTCAAAGGTTCTCCTTAATATCCAGCACAGTAGCTGGAAATGCATAAAGCCATTGAATACTTGTACAGTTTAATAATATTTAGCTATTAAAATCACAACTATTTATGTATGTTTACTTAACTTGTATTTTGTATGGAGTGTGTACACATCTTCTTATTACAATAGCCCAGTTTATCATGGGTGGCCAATGATAAACACCATACTGTAAATATGTAACATTTACCTACATTAAAAAGCTAGGCCCAAGCTGGCTACAGTGGTACATGGCTGGAATCCCAGCACTTAGGACATTGAGGCTGGAAGATCACTTGAGCCCAGGAATTTGAAACTAGCCTGGACAATAACAGGAAGACCCTACCTAAATACATACATCCATAAGTGCCTGGCCCATCGACTCTATATGCACATCACACATCAAAGACACTTTGTTTTGACAACCTCAACATGAAAATCCCAGCACTGAAGATCTGTTGCCATGACAGGATATGGAAATTTGAGCTACATATCATCTAGTAAGCAATGTCATTGACGATACACATAACCAAGAGAGTCACAGTGGAATGAAAGGCCCAATAACACAGGGACATTGTCTTCTGTCCTATGGGATCCCAAGGGCAGTGGATTTGCTAAGCATTTGCAGATTATAGGAAAGAATAGACACATGAATGACAAACCCTTGTGGAAACTGGCACTTAGTATTTGAGAGTGCTGTGATGTGGAGCATCTGTCACTCTCAGTTCTGCCTCACATATCTCTTAAGTGAAATTTGACTACAGAAATTATGTACTTCTAATCAGTACTCCCACATACAACTGGGACACTAACAACAAAAATGTCAGTGGCGTCCCACACAGCTCACTGCCCACATAACCAAGATCTTATTGTTCCTCTGTCTTCATTAGCATAACTTCACTATTCCCAGACACTTGCCCAGGCAAACCAATAATTGTTTACTGCAGGAATTTCCCTCAAGATTCATCAACTCCTCAGCAGGAACCATCAACAGACAGTATAGGGAAGCCCTGAATCAGGCCCTAATCAGGCCTCCTCCCAACCTGTCCTTTCCCCCCACCCCATCACCAGCCCCAATTCCCACAATGAAAAAGTGTCATTAATTCACTCTTCAATATCTAACTGAATTCCAGTCTTGCCACCCTCAGGCTCTGATCCTACTAAGGGTCTGTGATAGTGTTACCCCTTTACCATGACGGTGGTGGGAGCAAGGGTTTTTGAAAAGAAAGTATTACAGTATTTCCAGGCAGGCGGGGTGTAGATACACCCCGCCTGCCTGGAAATACTGTGCAGCAGAGGCAGCCATATGCCTGTATATCCCAAACCTAATTGGCTATTGGCTCTCTCCTTGGAGGAATAACCCATGGCTGATGCCACAAGCTTACAGCCTCTACAGGTTAGGAGATGTTATAAGCCACAGTAAGACCCTGTCATATTAAACAGGAAAAAATGTAATTCATGGATTAACATATCATCCAAACATATGTGTCTATACCAAAGTAACCAACTATAACTATTAGTGCTCTTTAAATACCTATATATCTAACTGCTTGTGCTTCATTAGTAGGATCAAAAGGTTATTCCTGGACAAACTGTCAGCCCATGAAAGGAAACAGCCAGAATTGACCAGAGTCCAAGACAACAGCTCCAGAGAGAGTGGACTGTTTTGCTTCTCATCCACCTGTGCCCCTTTCCTAAGCCTAGGGAACAATCTGCGGAAGAGGGGGCGTGGTAGAATGTAAGGGCTGCGATTGGGGTGAATGGTGAAACTACAGCAATGTAGTCTGGACACTCATTTGATCAACTTGATTGAACATACAACCCCTCACCCCCTGCTGGTGGAGGGGCTGTGGGGGTTTGAGCACAACAGCCTACAAATTGGTTTCATATGAAGGATGCTTGTACTCATGGATCATCACTTATAGCTAAAAAATGAAAAAAAAAAAAAAACTGAGAGAAAGATGCAGGACAGTTACGGCAAAATGCATGATCTGGGATGGGGTGGGGGTAGGGGGAAGGGAAAGGGAAATATGCCTGATCTGAATTGGAAAATGATGTATGAAATGTACAAAGCACCAATAAAAAAAAAATAAAAAAAAAAAGAAAAGAAAGTATTAAACAAAACTCTAAAACAGATAGAAGGAAATGTTCCACTGTGCATGAACACAAACTAAAACTGCTCAGTTTATACTTTTCACTGGTATGTACCACTTTCTACATCAAGACCACAAGGTTTGACCAGGCATGGTGGCATACACCTTTAATCCCAGCATACAGGAGGAAGAGGCAGGAGGATCTCTGTGAATTCAAAGCCAGCCTAGTCTACGCAGTGAGTTCAAGGCTAGCCAAGGTTACAAAAGGAGATTTCATCTCAAAAATAAATAATAAACAAAAATTCAATGTTTTCTATTTCAAATATGTAAATGAGCCCTTATCACAGTGACATGCCTTCCAGTTCCCTGCATATGTGCTCTATCATTTGATGTGGGATATAGTACATATTCTACCAATAACATCCAAAATGCCAAAACATTTCAAAACAGACATGGCAGCATTGCCACATACCACTACCATGCATTTGTTTAAAATACTTCACCTCGTGGCTATGAAAAACAAAAGAGGGGCTGGAGAGATGGCCTAGCGGTTAAGAGCTCCGACTGCTCTTACAGAGGACCCAAGTTCGATCCCCAGCACCCACATGGCGGCCGAGAACCGTCTGAAACTCCAATTCCAGGAGAACTCCAGTTCCAGGGGAATCTGACACCCTCTTCTGACCTCCGTGGCATTGCACGACATGGGTGCACAGACCTGCATGCAGACAGTACATTCATACACATACAGAAATAAATAAAATTTTTTAAAAAATTAAAAAAAAAGAATAAATGAAAAACAAAAGAAATATGTTGGCCTTTTCTTTTTTGGTGATGAAGATTCAACCCAATGCCTCATGGATACTACCCACATACTAGCTATGAAAGAATTTACTTTATTTTACCCTTTAAATTTATGGCCATCATACTTATTTGATTCTATTCTTAATAGATTTTATTTTTAACAGATTCCAGGTATGACATGTTTGACAACATTTGCATTTATTCCTTTTAAAATAATAACCAAGAAGAGACATGTTAGGATCAGGTAACAAAACAAATACACACCTGCACACACAAACATACATATAGAGGCCAGGCTGTCAGCATGAGAGATTAGCCAGCTACTATACTGGATGGAATTTCTAAATCACAGATCCCAATCTGAATCTAGTGAGAAATATCCTGTGTTTGTACAGGTTGTAATTTGCTTCCAAGAAAAATACAATTGAGAGGGAACATCTAAACCCTCAGTGTTCCCTTTTACAAAGAATAGCATTGGTAAAAGCAAACGTGGTTTCAGCTATGTGGATGCTATTCCGTAGAGTGCCTGCTGCAATGTTCTAAACCTGGGGTGTTGTTCAGTGTGTTCAGCTGACCTAGAAAGCACTGTTCTCTCCATCAGCATGCCTCCATTAGTCCTGGTCCCTGCTGTCTGTTTATGAGGGCTCCATCCTCACATCTCACATTGTAGAGAACAGTAAGCATTCGGATCTCTATTCTCTTCTCTCCACCCCACTCCCAGAACTTCACTTCTGGGATCAGAGGAAAGAGGAAAGGCAGGGAAAGAAGTATCTTCTGATGTTTAAGGAAAACAAATAATTAAATCACCAGAGTGCTGTAAGAGAGAGCTGTCTCACTCAGTATGAAGCTCATTGTACAGAAGAAGGCAAACAGCTTGAAATAAAAAGCATCACAACATATATAAGTAATTCTGCTTGTTAGAGTTTCAGATTTCTTAACAGCAGCCAGGAAACAAACTGTGGAAGGGAGTTATGCAATTTGGCAGAAGGAGGACTATTTAATTAAAAGGGGGAAAAGTCAAATAATATGTCTCTTCCTGCTTAGTTGGTACCAGGAGTTATTTGAAGTAATGTAACTAGGACAGAATTACTAATAATTGGTCTAATTGCAAACATCAAAAGGTACGATTTCTAACAACCTGAGAGCATAACCATCAGGACACAGAGAGGAAGTGAAGAGCCTGTGACTTTCAGTAAGCCATTCCCATTTCAGAACCGTGAGGTCCATCTGCCCTAAACAGGGAGCAAAGCTTGAATTCTGTGTGCCTCACTCTGCAAAGCGTCAGGATTTTCAACTGTAAAATGAGTCCAGCACATAGAAAAAATTCAACTAACAGAGGCTCATTGCCATAAGCAGCAGCAACTTAAGGGGGAAAAGATTTGCTTTGGCTCATGGTTTGAGGGGACACAGTCCATCGTAGCAAGGAAGGGATGGTGACAGGAGCATGAGGTGGGTGGTCACATTGGGCTGACAGTCAGGAAGCAGAAAATAGTGAATACTGGTTCTCAGCTGGTTTTCTTTTCTCTCCCTTTAAATTCAATTTGGGACTCCAGCCCATTAGGATGATTGTAACGAGCAGGTACAACACAGCCCTGCTAAGGGAAAGCAGAGAACAGTACCCACCTGCAGCCACTGTAGGGAACTGGCCTCTCGATGCAGAGACCAGCTGGCTACTTCCATAGCCTGACCTGAGAGGTACCTCTAACTCAAACCCTTAGCCTGGGACAATGGAACACATTTCCCACTTTTGGCCATGATTTCCCACCTGCCCGAGACTACTGGCCCCTGGACAGGAATTTCACAATTCACTTCACCACACCAGCTATCCAGGTTCATGGTCCAAGAACCTCTTTCCAACCCACTGGCCACTCGAAAGAAATGCAGGCCTGCTTTGGCCTGTATGCGTGCAAAAAAATAATGACGGCCAGGAATTCTGTAATGATGGTAATGGAGAATTTGGTTTACTGCCTGATACAGTTTGCCTTTATAAGCAAAAGTATGTCAGTTCCCAGAGCCAATCACAGGTCCTCCAATTCCATGCCACTGCACACTGCTGCCCCACCCAGCATCATGCACCTAGGCCACATCTGCTCCTCCTTGGGGCGGGGTCAGAGAAATCCCAACTCCCATCTCTATGAGTCCAATTCCAAGTTTTAAGCACTCTAATGTTATTCAAAAGTCCAAAGCCTCTTAACTGTGAACACTTCTGAAATCAAAAAAACAAGTTACATATTTTCAATATTCAATGGTGCAAAAATAAAGGGTCCCCATTCCTAGAGGAAGACTAGGCACATAAAGAAGAAACATCAGACCAAAGCAGGACAGAAACCCAGCAAGGAAAATGCTGAAGCCTGCAGGTCCACAGCTAGTATCTGGGGCTTCTGATACAATCACTGGAGCTCCAACAGGTTGGCACAGCCCTGCCCCTCAAGCTCTGTGGCCTGAGGCACATGTGACTTTCCCTTAGGCTGGCTCCATGTGGTACCTGCATCTTTCCACTGCTGACGCCCCATATGTTTCTGCATTTCCACTGCAATTTAGGATTCACTTTCTCAATTCCCCACAATGGCCATCAAAGAAGCCTTTTAGGCAATCTACCCCTACCACACACTGCTTGACCTTACAGGTCATCTTACAGCCCAGTGAACCTGTATTTTTTTAGAGCAATTTTAAGTTCACAATAATCTTGAGGAGAAGGTACAGCAATTTCCCACACACTCCTTGTCCTCACATATATGCAGGCTCTTCCACCATCAACATCCCCTGCAATATGGTGCATTCGTTATCACTGATGAGCTGATGTTGACAATTTAATTTTTAAATCTTCCATGCTGAATTTTCTTCTGACTGAAAGGTACAGATAGGTACAATAAGGGTTCCAGATGAGGACTGAGCATGAAGCAAAGCCGCTTTCCTTGAACCACTAACACACCTGCTATCTCTGCTCTTGTGACTCAGATCATCTGGAAGTCCCGTTGGTACATACTGTTCTTCACACATCTTTGCTCACTGTAAAGTCAAGACAGGCCCGAGTTCTCCTTGGAACTGCGATGGTTGATGTTATCAGCATAATAAAATTAAAACCCACACAGGGCATTGATGAGGCACACCTTCAACTGTGTTTGTGAGGGCATTTCCAGAGAGGATTAATGACTTAAAGAGGAAGGCCTGCCTGAGTCCCAGGCTGAATAAAATAGTGAAAGGGAGAAAGCCAGTTGAGCCACCTCTTTCACTGAGGTACAGCAATTTCCCACACACTCGTGTCCTCACACATATGCAGCCCAGCGGAGCATCAGCATGTATCTCCTCTGTGTCTTGACTGTGGATGAAGCGTGAGCAGCCACCTCGGGCTCCCGCCTCCCTGCCCTCCCTGCCCTCCGTGCCACAATGGGCTGATTACCTAACATAAATCTTTCCTCCATTAAGTTGCTGCTTGTCAGATACTTGATCATAACGATGAGAAAGGAAACTGAGAAAACTTACACTAGGAGTGGGGTCATTGCTATAAGAAACCTGGCCATAAGTTCATGGGCCTTTAGAAATGGTTTGAAGATGAATATGAAAGAGTTTGGAATTGGGACTGCTCAAATGCTAGAGAACCTGCACTTGATCCCTGGGACCCACATGGTGGAAGGAGACAACCAACTCTCACAAACTCTCTGACCTCCATACATGTGCACACACACACACATACATACATAAATGCAAATAATTTTTAAATAAATTAAGTCCATTAAAAATAAAATGTAAGGATTTCCCCAAGGGAGGCCTGACACTCACGGTTACTGCAGCACTATTCACAATAGTCAAGACATAGAATCAGCCTAGGCACCCATCAACACAAGAATGGCTAAAGAAAATGTGGTATATGCACCATGGAGTTTTCTATTATTTGCAAGTAAACAGGCAGGATTGAGGTCATCATGTTAAGCAAAATAAGCCAGTCTCAAAAGACAATTATTGTTATGTTTTCTCTCATTATGGAGTTATGGGGGGAGGTAAAAAGGACATAAAAGTAAAAGAGAGACTACTAAGATGTGGAAATGAAAGGAGTGAGAGGAAGGCAGTCTTTTTTTTTTTATTTATTTCTTTATGTGTATGAGTGTACTGTCTGCATGCAGATCTGAGCACCCGTGTCGTGCAATGCCGCGGAGGTCAGAAGAGGGTGTCGGATTCCTCTGGAACTGGAGGTCTCCTGGAATTGGAGTTTCAGACGGTTCTCGGCCGCCATGTGGGTGCTGGGGATCGAGCCCGGGTCCTCTGTAAGAGCGGTCGGCGCTCTTAACCGCTAGGCCATCTCTCCAGCCCCGGAAGACAGTCTTAAGAAATGAGGTAAGCCAGGCATGGTGGTGCACACCTTTAATCCCAGCACTCTGGAGGCAGAGGCAGGCAGATCTCCATGAGTTCAAAGCCAGCCTGGTCTACTTAGTGAGCTCCAGGCCAGCTGGGGCTATAGGGAGACCCTGTCTCAGAAAGACCAAAAAAAAAAAAAAAAGAAAGGAGGTAAATATGATCAAGTACATAATATGCATGTATGTATCACAATGAAGTCTATTAATCTGTATAATTAATATGCTAATGAAATTCTTTAAGTATAATTAAGTAATTAAGCAAGTCTCTGGACCTTCCTGTCACCACTAGAAAAGTATAAGTTAGAACACACAGTGGCTTTATCTAATAAAGAAATTGGTGTCTTACAGGCAGTCCATCTCATAACAATTTTATTTCTGTATGTAGACCTCACAGGAAGTGTGCTTGTGTGTGCCAGGAAACAGGCACAAAAATGCTAAGTTCAAAATTAAACATAATTGGGGCTGGAGAGATGGCCTAGCAGTTAAGAGCACTGACTGCTCTTTAGAGGACTGGGGTTCAATTCCCAGCACCCACATGGCAGCTAAGAACCGTCTTTAACTCCAGTTCCAGTGACATCCGATGCCCTCTTTTGACCTCCGAGGCATTGCACAACATGGGTGCACCAACCTACATGCAGACAGTATATTCATGCACATAAAAAATAATAAATTAAAAAAGGACATCACCAAAGAACAAAATAACGAAAGTTTTCTGTGAATTTGACAAGTTATTTTTCATTCAAAGTATTTACTACTAAGCCAGGAAATAGACTTAGCCACTTAACAAAATATTAAAGCTAAAATGTGATGAGTATAATAATATAGAAGCAAATGATATTCTTCAACACAAATGAATTCAGAAGCATTCTCAATTTTTTGGACTTCATAATGTTCTATAACTCCTGATAGAAGCCTTTGGAATATATTCAACATGGGACATTTTTGGAAGATTAATATTCTTTCATTCAAATAAATCCAATTTATTAAAATAAAATTCTTTCTACTCTGATTTTCAAAGCCACATAATCACGGAGGTCTCAGCTATGCATCTAGGTCATTCAGTAGACAAACTGAATGACACTTTTTCTACATGCCATGCCCAGGCATACAAAAATGGACATGGATGGTCCCTGCCCATGTACAGCAAATAGCTACTTGTGTTCACAATAAAAATGAATGTCAGGCCCATGAAATCACTGTCTGCTGAACTAGAGTTCTGCAAAGAGTGTAAACTGAAATAAAGAAATGACTCAGCCTTCTAGAAAACTTATCTGTACTTAAATTATTCAACCTATATAATGTATCATGACTTGGACATTCACAGATGTTTATAAAATGCCAAATACAATGAGCAAAAAGTAAAGAAAATGAAAGAAAAAGATAAATAAAAAATGCATGTGGAGAGGAAATTTGGCCTGGGTAGCACATATATGCTCTGAAATGTTCGTAGAGTTCTCAGTGAAAATGAGAGAAGGGGTCATGGCTTACAGTATCTTCCACTTACATAGCCTGCTCAGGGCTCTAATCATGTACATACAAACAGCCTTCAACACAGAAGGGAAGAGACTAGTGAACCCAAGACAGGAACTGCAAACATCAGAACACTTAGGAGAAAGACTAACACAGGACATTCTAAGGAACAGAAGACCAACATGGCAGCCACAGCTGGATCACAAAGCCAAAAAAGGAAAAATGAAGGGGCACAAGCACGCTGGCAGGCTGTGCTTACCTGGGTCCTTTTTCTGCATCAGATAGATTTGAGACACTGAGTTTGTAACTATGCTTAACTGAGAATAATCTGGGAAACCCATCAGACACGATCATCCCAGAAAATCTGGATTGTGTGTACAACATGTGGATGGATTTGGCATGTCACGGAAGATTGCTCAACTTCAGCTTGTGGAAACAGTACTAAACAGGTGAAACACTAAAAAGTCTGCTAGAACTCCAAGGTGATGACCCAATATTTGACTTTCACATTCTAGGAACATTGCACATTGAAATATACAATATGGCCAGTACTGCCATACATAACCTTCTATAGTGTGAAGGGGGATGAATTAAAGGGTTGAAGGGTTGAATGCCCAAATTCAGGCATTTATGGATCTACAACTTTGGGCACCTGCCTCGTCTGTAAAAGGAAAAGTGATATCTACCCAGCCTGCCTCCTCAGAATGCCAGGGGAGGAGGCTATAATGAAAATAACATATAACGTGTGAATGAGGGTTCTCAAGAGCTATGCATGTTTGTCTGAGCTTTTAATACATAACTCCCAATCTCCCAATAAATAGTCACTAAATAGCTACGTGGTATGTTTGAAAAACGGTTTTTTCTCTGGTTACCATTTAAAAACATAATTGAAAGGAACTAGTCTCTGGCTTATGGTACACTATAATTGCATCAATGCGGTGTACCAGATTAGCCATTAAGACAAATTTGCTGTAATCCCCTGCCTGAGGCACCAGCCCATCATTAAGTGTTAGAAGCACCTGTAGGAAGCTTCTCTTGCTACGAGCAGGTCCTGCACAGTCCTGCTAAGGGAAGGGAAGCGGTGGCCACCTGAGGTCACTGCTGAGGGACTGACCCCTCAGTGCAGAGGTCAGTTAGTCACTTTTTTAACCAAACCTGAGAGGTACTTCCAACCCAGGTCCTTAGCCTTGAAAGCAGGATGCTTCCTGTCTGGCTGTGCTGTCCCACCTGCCTTATAACTGCTGGACTCTGGACAGGAATTTCAGGCTGATGGCTGATGGAAGATCTTCAGCTTATAGCCACTCACAATCCACTCCACAGGTTGGTGACCTGATTAGTCTCTGTCCAACCCCATGCTAGCTTACCAGGTTAGTGATCTGATAGATCCCCATCTAACCCACTAGCCACCAACACTTGAAATCCAGCCTGCTTCGGCCTGTATACTCGCAAAATAACAGATCCGGGAATTCTGTCATGATGGTAATGGAGAATTCGATTTATTTCATGCTGCAAGTCACTTTTATAAGCAAAATGATGTCATCTCTGAGAGCCAATCAGAGATTCCAATCTCATGCCCATGCATGCTCCTGGCCTGCCTAGCTTCGTGTGACTGGGACAGGAGTTGCTCCATCTTGGGACAGGGTCAGAGGAACCCCATGACTTCCATGTTGTGCCCTGAGGGGGTGCTAGCTGAAAACTAGTCCCTAATTCAAACTGGATCTTCCCACAAGCACCAGTTATGCGAGACTGTCTTTCCAGCCCATGCAATCCATTTGTCTTTGATTTGTTACCATTTCTTCCAGGCTATG
This sequence comes from Rhizomys pruinosus, assembly GCA_009823505.1. NCBI lineage: Eukaryota > Metazoa > Chordata > Mammalia > Rodentia > Spalacidae > Rhizomys > Rhizomys pruinosus. The sequence continues at coordinate 1,211,277 of VZQC01013084.1, read as the reverse complement.
GTTCAAGTTCACCAATTATTCATATTAACAGATGCTAGCTGCTTCTGTTCCTCCTTCACTCCACCACAGAGTGGAATTACCTGCCCTGTCCACCCTCTGGGTATGCTGCTCTATTTGAGAGTCAAATGAAAATACACTGCAGTTTCACTCTGTTATTGAGAAGCAGAAAAAGTGTGCACTCGTTTTGCACCTGGCCTTTTAAAGTCTGCAGTACTTGTCTGTACAAATAGTACAGCCAGGGAACTGGCTACTAAACAGTTGGGCAAGAATCCACCCATTGCCCTGGACACCAGAGCCTCAGGTCATGTCCCAAGTCCCAAGCTAAGAAATATTAAACTGCTGTGGTATGAACTATAGCATCGTTGAGGAATTTTTATTTCCTCAGTGAGTTTCAGGGGCACAATCAACAAGGGATGTTCCAGTGAGAGGCGAGAAAGAAGTGAAGTAGAATCAATCAAACAACATCAGGATAAAAGATGCTGTCTACTTAGGGTAGGGCTAGGGAGGTTGGGGAAAAGCTTAAATAGAAATGTAGATATGTGGGCTGGAGAGATGGCTCAGTGGTTAAGAGCACCGACTGCTCTTACAGAGGACCCGGGTTCGATTCCCAGCACCCACATAGCGGCTAAAAACTGTCTTTAACTCCAGTTCCAGGGGAATCTGACACCTTCTTCTGACCTCCAAGGCATTGCAGGACACGGGTGCACAAACCTGAATGCAGACAGTACACTCATACACATAAAAAAATAATAAATAATAATAACAAATTTTTAAAAAGAAATGTAGATATGTAAATGAAAGTAAAAAGGAACCCACAACCATGCTTGTTCCAAGCTCATGAGGTGCTCGTAACTATGACAGGACTCTACATTCCTTGTTTCTGCTGACACTTAACATTTATCTAGTTTTTTTTTTTTTTCCTGTGTGCACCTCATTCATCTTGACAGCCACTCTATGATGTATGTCCCATTGCGATCCTCGTTCTACAGGGGTTGGAGACAGGCTTGACATATTAATGCAGTTCTTCAGATTCACCAAGAAAGTCAGCAGAACACCAAGGATGGAGCCCCATTTTCTTCTCCCAAAATATGAGTTCTTAACCATTATCCCTCCCATGATGCAAAGGCTGGGTTGAACTGACCTCAACTGCAGTGTATTTGTCAAGGAAAATACATTAAAGCCAACAACAACAAGAAGGATATAAAAGTTAATACTTTGAAGGGAAATACAGACTTCTACTATAAGAATTAGAAGCTACATTTTTTAAAAGAATCAGGGGTGGATTTCTTTAGTATTATATATGTATAATATTTTATAATATAAATTAGAGAAGAAAGTGAGAGTTATTTTAAAAATTTGTGAAAGAATAAAATGTCCAAAACACAAGTTCTAAAAAGAATATAGGGAAAGGTAAAACCCACACTAAACCAACAAATTGAGCTGGGGTGCACAGGACATTAGCAAAAGGAAAATGAGCTGCACATAAGTACCCCACACCAGGCTTTTCACATGCCCACATACTATGATAAAAAGCCTCCAAAATAAAAGTATTCCCAGCTCCAGGGGTATGCAGAGCACAGGTATGCAGAAATAGAGGGTGGGATTACCCAAAGATTCTATACCACGTCCCATACATTCCAAGGTTCCTATTTAAGTCACAAAAGTCCACTAGGGCCAAGTAAAGGGGCCTTGAGCAGAGCACAAAGCTGACCATTTCCCTAAGAGCTCATGTCACTTCCAGTGCCCTGTTCCACCTCTTTCCAGGCTTCTCCCACTCATCTGTTAATCACCAAATACCAGTAGGTTTAAAATGCATGTGTCCTTTATATTTTAAATAAAACAGTACAAGGATAGCTACCAACATTCAAATCCTTAAATCCCCATGAGTTTCTTCATAGACTTGGGGAAAAAGTCCTTAAATAAATACGAAAAAATATGAATAGCCAAGGCAACCCTGAGTGAAAAGAGCAATACAGGGGGGATCACTATACCAGACTTCAAACTATATTACAGTGCTATAGTCATAAAAACAGCCTGGTACTGGCACAAAAACAGACCTTTAAACCAATGGAACGAAATTGAGGATCCAAACTTGAGCACACACAATTTCAGCCACCTCATATTTGACGATGGGGCCAAGAAGACTTAATGGAGGAAAGACAGCATCTTCAGCAAATGGTGTTGGCAAAACTGGATCACCACTTGTAGAAGAATAAAACTAAACCCCTACCCTCTCACCCTGTACAAAAATAAACTCCAAATGGATCAAAGACCTCAATGTGAAACCCTAAACTCTGAAAATGATAGAAGAAAACATTGGCAGCAACCTACAAGACATAGGCATAGGAGACTTCCTAAATCAGACAGCTGCTCCATGGGAAGTGAGGTTGACAATTGACAAGTGGGACCTCATTAAACTCAAAAGCTTCTGTATAGCAAAAAAAAAAAATCAGTGAAGTGAAGAGAAAACCCACAGAGTGGGTCACCAGTGATACATCTGACAGAGCATTGACTTCCAGAATACATAAACTACTCAAAAAACAAAGAAGTAAGAAAACAAATGAATCACTCAGAAGATGGAATAAAGAGCTAAACAAAGACTTCACTAATGAGGAAATAAAGATGGCTGAGAAACATCTTTAAAATGCTCAACATTGCTAATAATTAAGGAAATGTAAATTAAAACAACTTTAAGATATCATCTCACTCAGATAAGAATGGCTAGAATCAAGAAAACAAATGATACCAAATGTTGGAGAGTTTGTGAGGAAAGGGGAACATTCATCCATTGCTGCTGGGATGGAAAGCAGTATGGAGAACTCTGAAGAGACTCAAGATGAGCTTACCACCTGACCCAGTCATTCCACTCCTGGGTATATACCCACAAGACTCATCCTACCCCAGAGATACATGCACAGCCATGTTCATTGCAGCTCTCTTCACAAAAGTGAAGAGCTGGAACCAACCCAAGTGCCCCTCAACCAATAAGTGGATATAGAAAATGTGGTACATCTACACAGTGGAGTTCTATGCAGTGGTAAAGAAAGATGACATCATGAACTTTGCAGGTAAATGGATGGAACTAGAAGATATTATACTAAGTGAAGTAACACAATCCTAGAAAAGCAAACGACGAATGGTATCCCTCATTTGTGGATGCTAGCACCAAGCACCAGTTGTAAGACAAACTGAGCAACATCAACATTATATACTCCTTTCCCTGAAAGCAACTGTGGTCTGATAATGTAAATCCCTTAACGGGCTCTAGAATTAAAACACCACTTATTTTTAGACTTTGTAATCTTGGGATATGGGTGGAGGATACGTAGGCATATTTTAGAGTAATATAAATTTCAAAAGGAAAAATGTGAATCCTGAAATATGATATGGAAATGACAGTTTGTGTACAGATGATATAATTTTAGTATAGGAGTGACACACACACACACACACACACACACACACATATATAT
>VZQC01013084.1:1156107-1206842 GCA_009823505.1 Rhizomys pruinosus | reverse complement strand
TTATTTCTGTATGTGTTTGAATGTACTGTCTGCATGCAAGTTTGTGCACCCGTGTCGTGCAATGCCGCGGAGGTCAGAAGAGGGTCTCGGATTCTCCTGGAACTGGAGTTCTCCTGGAATTGGAGTTTCAGACGGTTCTCAGCCGCCATGTGGGTGCTGGGGATAGAACCCGCTTCCTCTGTAAGAGCGGTCGGCGCTCTTAACCGCTAGGCCATCTCTCCAGCCCTAAGGCACAGCTTCTTAAACAGGAAATGTGTTCAGTAAGAGCTACCAACTCAAGCTGAAGGACAGCTCCAATCATTTGAGGAGGGGGGGTGAGTGTTCTCTTCCTTAGAAGTTCAATTCTGGATTATATTCTTCACTGTCAGAAATTCTATTCCTTGAAAAATCTAAAACAGGCTTGGTAAACAATGGAAACATTATTAAATTGACTTAAAATGTCCCAAACAATACCCATATGCAAGGCAAACCATTGTGAAAGAATTGTATCAGTTTGCCAATCAAATTCCCCGTAGGCACTATCCCAAAGACCATTTTCCCCATCGTTAGGGATTACCTTAACAACTGAAGGAATATAATACAAGCTTAATCTGTCAGAAAAGGTGTGGAGTTGCCTGCCTTATAGAAACCATCAGAAGTGACAGAAGGCTGGAAAGCAATACTGCATATGTATACAATTACATTTATTAAATCAAAATTTCCAAAAGAAACATACAAACTACCAGAATCAATTGCTGCCCAAAATGCATTGACTTTAAAACTGAAGAGAAAGGAAGCTGGAAACCTGTATGTTGAGAGAAATCTGTCTTGTATAGTTTCCCACCCAACAGTGTTTCAGCTGATGTCATTTCATGTTTGTTGCCCAGCACAAAGCTTTGGAGCAGAATAACAAAGCAGGCAGGCCCCGTGGTCTGCAGGCCAGCAAGCAAAGCTCAGGACCCAACCTGCCCTCTCCTGCGTAATAAGACCTGAAACAGAGTGAAGTGGGCCAGTCAGCAGCCCAAGCCCGAACCTGAACCTTGCTCTCCTTTCCTTCTGTATCTGTTGCTCATTCAAGGATAAAAACGGGCCTGGCCCCAGGTCAAGTGTTAAACTGGTTATAAATCTCTCTCCTCAATCAAAGAAAGGAGCAGACCTTCTCTGCAAACGCAGCCAGGCCACACATGGCCTTTCTCTTGCTGCCTAGTAGAAAACTGACAGGTCTATGTGGCTTGGAGCAAGATGTCCAAGTCACATAAAGTTGGCGATTTCCCCTGAAGCTCTTTCATAATAAACTGGTAAATGTCTCTTAGTGGCTTTTCCTGCAGATAAGCAGCAATATGTAAGCTGCTCTTTAAACTCCTGTGTGAACACTGAGGATCAAGAGGTTCACAGTTATTGGAAAACCTATAAACATCCCTCTGAAGCCCTGCATTTCTTTTCTTCTTGTTAGTTGTAACGCATAGAGAAGCAAACTACCAGATCAAAGTGCCACGCTGGCCATCTTTCTCTCTTCTGACAGCATCAGGTTACATCTCCTACTGTGCATTACATGTGTATTTCATGACAAGGTTTACTATGTTTCCTTTAAGTGCTTATTCATTGTGCCGTGACTGATTTTTACACAAGCAGACACTGCTCCGACTTGCCCTGAGAACAGGTATTCTGCAACTAATGAATCATACCTCTAATTTCCAGATTCAAGTTTAAATCTATGATAGTGCTATTTGTCAGTTATGGAACATATTCCTAATCTGATCTATGAAATAAATAATTAAAATATTATATGCTCTAAGTCATCCCCAGTCAGTCTACCAGTTCTACCAACTGCCCCACTTTGATGACAGATTTCAACCAGCAAATATCCATTGCCCTCTAAACACATGAGTTGTGTTGAGCCCAAGTCTTCCCAAAAGAAAAGTCAGAAAGATCAACTAACTTACTCATGGAATTTCTTCTGTTCGCACAATGACTTACAAAAACAGGAGGAAAGTTGAACTCTAAATTTATAAATCAACCTGAGATCAAATTTTGGTTGATTAAAGACAATATTTTCCCGGTAATTTTACTTCTTAGCATCGCCTTTACAAAACCAAGTTTCATTGTGTGTTTGTTGGTATAACAGAACCTATGTGTTTCATATAGGATAGAAAAACACCTGCCTAGAAAGAGGATCTGAAGTAAATAACCCACTTCCACCTTCAGGGTCCAAAGTCTTTTTTTCCACAACAATTTTACCCTGGCAAAAAAAAAAAATTCTATCAGCCAATTTTCTATGTATTAATTGTACATATTAATATATGTGAGAAAAACAATTTATGTAACATTTTTATGGAAGGTAGCTCTTTTTTTTTTCACTCTTCAATAAAAAAGTATGCCAAGGACAAGCTGTATCTCTTGTTAGGCTATGAGAAAAGTAACCGTGTTCACAAGGTCAGCCCCATGAGACTTGGGACGGTGTGTGTGTGGTCCCCTGGGCTCTTTCCCACACAGCAGCCTCCCCCAGTGAGCCTGGCTTACCAGCCAGCCTTATCAGGTTTCTCAGAAACCAAATGAGGGAAGTCATTTGGTTGAGCAGGAAGGGAGACTTCAACTCAAACATCATCTGAGCACTGATCCTAAGACATTAGAATATTTTATCCCAGTAAACCCAATTGTCTACATTATGCCAGTCTCTGAGAAAAGATTTCTGTCCAAAACGCAAACAGGCAAGAAATCCAAAACAAAGCAGATAAATTGTGACATGTTATTGGATAATCAGATTACTTCACTGAACATCTTACTGCAAACAAGGAGTTCAGAGACACTACAAAAGCTTCTATCGTGAAAGCTATTTCGCCGAAGAAATGGGTTTAATTTTATGAAACAGAAATCCAGTTTTATGGAAGGCCTGAAATTAAATAAAACTAGGGATATTTCCTTCTCCTGAACCCATAATGAATTGCATTATGACTGATGATGGGTGAGACCCAGGCCAAAAAGAGGCTCTGCTCTTCTGCAAGGGGCGTGGTGCACGTTCATTCTCTTCCTGACACCATCAAGGCAAGAAGAAAACAGTGAGAGTTATCACAACATGTAAAGAAATGCAGTAATTTTTCACAGTAAGGTTTCAGCCAGGCTCTTTATAACATAAAGCCATTATCAACAATAACTAATACTTAACTAATAATAATTTTTACCCAAAGGAATCATTTAAAAATAGGTATTTTAAGGATGAATAGTGAAACTTTCCATGTAATATATTTTTATATTTATATCCCCTCCCATATATGTACCACCCTTACTAGTAACCCATCAAACTTTTGTGCTGTAATATGTGGACATATTATGTGTGTGTGTGTGTGTGTGCGTGTGTGTGTGACACACACACAGACTAAGTCCTATGGAGTCAGGTCTGTGTCCTGAGTTGATCCACTAGAGCCTGGTCAACCTTTATTTTATTTTATTTTATTTTTGTCTTTTCGAGACAGGGTCTCCCTGTAGCCCCAGCTGTCCTGTAACTCACTCTGTAGATCAGGCTGGCCTTGAACTCACAAAGATCCACCTGTCTCTGCGTCCCAAGTGCTAGGATTAAAGGCGTGAGCCACCAAGCCTGGCTAGAGCCTGGTCAACCTTTATTAACTCTAAAAGTTATTATAAAAAGAAATTTAAATTATTATTATTATTATTATTAAAGAAACTATAAATGTCTGAGGAAACTGAAATTCTAATTATTTTGATTTGATCAAATTCATTGTTTACATGCATACAATGATCACAGCATACATCATAGATAAGTATGGGTCAGTTAAAATTTATTTGTAGACAGGGCCTCACTATGTAGCTATGGCTGACCTGGAACTCACTCTAGAGAGACTAGACTGGACTTGACTTGCAGGGTTCCTCCTGGCTCTGCCTCCCAAGCTCTGGGATTATAGGTATGTAACTCATTCCTTGCTGAAGAGATGGCCTAGCGGTTAAGAGCGCCGACCGCTCTTACAGAGGACCCAGGTTTGATCCCCAGCACACACATGGCGGCCGAGAACTATCTGAAACTCCAATTCCAGGAGAGCTCCAGTTCCAGGGGAATCCGAAGCCCTCTTCTGACCTCCGCAGCATTGCACGACACGGGTGCACAGACCTGCATGCAGACAGTACATTCATTCACATAGGAAATAAAAAAAAATTTTTTTTTAATTTTTAAGTATAATTACAAATGCTCTAGGGATACTAACTTTGTATATATGTGCAGATGTGTGTATGAGTGCACATGGGTGAAAATGTGTATGCAAATATTTGTGTATGTGTTCATGTACACTTACACACACCTGTATGTGTAGAGGCCAGAGGTCAACTTTGGGTGTTTTTCCTCGGGAGCTGTGCACCTTGAATTTTTTTGAGACAGAGTTCCTTGTTGAACCTGGAGCTCATTGGTTCAGCTATGGATGGGCAAGGGAGCCCCCAAAAATCCCCCTGTCAGCGATGCTGGGCTTACAAGTGCCTATCACCACTCCCAGATTTTCAAAAGTAGTTCATTTGTTATTTTTATTTTATGTGTACAAGTATTTGTCCTGCATGGACGTAAGTGCACCCCGTGCATGAGATGCCTGAGGAGGCCAGAAGAGGGCACTGGATCCCCTGGAACTGAAGTTACTGAAAGTTGTTAACCACCATGTGGATGCTGGTATCCAAACCCAGGTCTTCTCCAAGAGCAGCCAGTGCTCCTAACTGCTGAGCCACCTCTCGAGCCCCTCAGGTTTTTCTAATGTGGATGCTGGAAATACAACTCAGGTCTTCAAGCTTCCACAGCAAGCACTTTACCAACTGAGCTCTCTTCCCAGCCCTGACACTTGCATTTTTTTTAATTTAATTTTTATTGATGGTTTGTGCATTTCGTACATCATTTTCCAATTCAGATCAGGCATATTTCCCTTTCCCTTCCCCCCCACCCCCACCCCATCCCAGATCATGTATTCTGCCATAACTGTCCTGCATCTTTCAGGTTTTGTTTTTTTTTCATTTTTTAGCTATAAGTGATAATCCATGAGTATAAGCATCCTTCGTGCAAAACCAATCTACAGACTGTTGTGCCCAAACCCCCACAGTCCCACCATCCAGTGGGGGGGGTGACAGGTTGTTTGTTCAATCAAGTTGATCAAATGAGTGTCCAGACTACATCGCTATAGTTTCACCGTTCACCTGCATTTTTAAAGATGTCAACTCAATGGTTACATTGCTTTCCTGGCTGTGATTCTTCTAAGTGTTTCACAGACCTCTTTTTGGACCTATTTCCCTATTTGGAAACAGGGCAACAATGTTCTCTTCTCACGACAAGCAATTCCCCAGGGAGTGAATGGCACTGGCTGAAGAGCCACACATAAACACACACACCCCACTGAAGCAAAGCCCTTTAGTGCCATCTCCTCACGCCTCCTGGGGCACAGAAGCATCAGCCACCACAATGATGAGTGGCTGAAGACCTCAGGAAATGCAGCCAATCAGAGCAAGGCTCAGCCAAAAAATGGGCAGGAAAGCCCACTCGGACAGTAAGCTGTAAGACATATTCTGAACTTGACATAAAGAGAGCACACATGTCAGTTTTCTAGCACAGACCTACCTTCAAGTGAAGAATTTCCCAGGACCGTCCAGCCCAGAGGCAGCTCTATCTGGGTTAGAGCCAGCACGAGTTCCTCATCCAACGCGGGCAGCGCGCCTGCTGTCAGAGCAAACGGGGTCAGCAGCGTCTGGTGGCTACACGCTGTGAGACGGTCAGCCTGGGTGACCAGCAGACGAGCCAGCCTGCAGGCCATGTTGTCCATGTAGGTCACTGAGCCAGAGCCCATGGTCACTGGAGAGTAACCTTCTGAGCAGAGGCACACAGACACTGTCACCGTCTCCTGAAGTTGGTGGCCTGGATGATAAGATAGTGAACAGTTCAACCCATGTCTGAAGGGGCCACAAGGTAGGCCTAGAGCTGCCTCCTAGCACTGCCTGGGTGGGCAGCACCCCCCAGGGGGACAAGCAGAAAGAAGGATATCCTCCTCTAAATGCTGCCACAGCTGGGGGCCAAGTGACTTTGGAGTTTTAAAAGAGCCTTTAGGAGCTGTGAAGACTTGCTTCTTACCACCACTTGAGTTATCTGTCATAGCTTCACCTTTTTCTTGTGCCTGACCCTCCAAGTCCAGTCTGTCTTCTGAGACCTTTGCTCTTTTCTGTTCCGTCACTTTCTCTTGAGCCATACACTCCTAGCCACGTATTCAGGCAACAGTTTGTAAGTCAGTATCAGAAGCTGATACAAGCTCACCATAATTCTGCATGGCTCCTCTGACTGTGGGATGAAGACTACTACACAGTCTACGTATGTGAACACATTCAATGGCGACAGATGGTCTCGGTGCCCACTTCACATAATGGCTCCTGTACCTTGTAGGTGTCCTCACTACTTGTAGAGTGGCTGGCTACCTATCTGACAAATGGCTTATGGGTCTGAGCCCTTCCTGCTCCACCTTATTCTTCAAGCTTCCTCCATAAGCTATGCTGTCAGAGCTTCAAGGACTATGAGTATCTCAGAGTTACTAAACAACCACTGCCATCCTCACACTGACTCTGTGAGCTCAAAAGATGTCACCCTGATAGACTGGACATCTCTAGCCTACACTGCAGAAACCTGTCTTCCATCATTCAAAGGCCACCTTGATAAAGCTAACCATTTTCCATCACTCAGAAGGCTACTCTAGTAAAGCTGTAACCAGGGAAATTTCAGATTCAGAAACAGAAACTCTCATTCACCCAGGAAACCTGTCAAAATGAAGCCAAAGGCCCTCGCTTTAAGCAGACCACAAAACAAGAAGAAAAACTTTCTTTAGGACACAAGAGAGGGAGGAGGCTGGTTCTTCCATATGAGAAAGAGACAAAATCAAAAGTTTTGATAACAGGAGGGCACTTTAGTTATTGGTTTTATTCTTTATAAGTTGTTTATTAAAACAGAAACCTAAGAAAAGAGGAGGAAATTAAAAGCAGGAAGTACACCAGAATATGTGTCAGCATCAAAGGGCAGAGGGGAAGGGCCTGACAGGTGAATGACTGTGGGCCATTAACAAAAGTGCTTTTTGGGGGGATCTTTTCGAGACAGGATCTCCCTGTAGCCCCAGCTGTCCAGGAACTCACTCTGTAGACCAGGCTGGCCTTGAACTCACAAAGATCCGCCTGCGCTGCCTCCTGAGTGCTAGGATTAAAGGCGTGCGCCACCACACCCAGCTAAAAGTTCATTTTTTATAAGGATTGAAGTTACTAAGCCAAAGATAGAGGGAGGGAAGGAGGGAGGGAGGGAGGGAGGGAGGGAGGGATGGGATGGGAAGGGCGGGAGGAGGGACCATGGAGGGAGATTGATTCTTAAAATTTCTCAGAGTTTCTGAAATGAGACAACAGATTAACACGGTCCCCGAGGCTGGCAGAGCTGATGGGCATCCACAGTTCTCACAGGCCTCTTCATGTATGTTCTCTGTACGTGTTCACTGTCTACCCTCCTACTACACATAGCAGGTGCACTTCAGAGACATCTCGATACATGTCTCCTTGAAAATTAGGCCAGTCTCCCTCATATAAGAAAATCTGAGGGGGTGGAGAGATGGCTCAGCGGTTAAGAGCGCCAACTGCTCTTACAGAGGACTCAGGTTCTATTCCCAGCACCCACATGGCGGCTAAGAACCATCTTTAAGCAGGGTATGGTGGTGCATGCCTTTAATCCTAGCACTCAGGGAGCAGAGGCAGGCAGATCTCTGTGTGGTCAAGGCCAGCCTGGTCTACAGAGTAAGTTACAGGCCAGCTGGGACTAAAGGGAGACCCTGTCTCAAAAGAAAGGAAGGAAAGGAAAGGAAAGGGAAAGGAAAGGAAAAGGAAAAGGAAAGGAAAAGGAAAGGAAAAGGAAGGAAAAAAAGAAAAGAAAGAAAAGGAAAGGAAAAGGAAAGGAAAGGAAAGGAAAAGAAAGGAAAGAAAGAAAAGGAAAGGAAAAAAAAAAAGGAAAGGAAAAGGAAAGGAAAAGGAAAGGAAAAGGAAAGGAAAAGGAAGGAAAAAGGAAAGGAAAGGAAAGGAAAAGGAAAGGAAAAAGGAAAGGGAAAAGGAAAGGAAAAGGAAAAGGGAAAAAGGAAAGGAAAAGGAAAGGAAAAGGAAAGGAAAAGAAAGGAAAAGGAAAGGAAAAGGAAAGGAAAAGAGGAAAGGAGAAAAAAAAAAAAAAAAAAAAAAAAAAGGAAAAAAGGAAAAAAGGAAAGGAAAAGGAAAGGAAAAGGAAAGGAAAGTAGGAGAAAGGAAAAGGAAGAAGGAAAAAGGGAAAGAGAAAAAGAGAGAGGAAAAGAAAGAATAGAACGGAAAAAGGAAGGAAAAGGATAAAGGAAAAGGAAGAGGTGGGAAAGAAGGAAAGACGGAAAGGAAAGGAAGAAAATGGAAAGGAAAAGGAAAGGAAAGGAAAAGATAAAGGAAAAAAGGGAAAAGGAAAGGAAAAAGGGGAAAGGAAACAGGAAAGGAAAAGGAAAAGGGGAAAAGGAAGAAAGAAAGCGAAAGGAAAGGAAAAGGAAAAGGAAAGAGAAAAGGAAAGGAAAAGGAAAGGAAAGGAAAGAAGAAAGAAAGAAAGAAGAAAAGATGAAATTGCCCTATGTTATATAACCTAAGAAAAGCCTTGAAGGCCCTTGCGTCAGGAAAAAACAGAGAAGTGCAACAGAAAGATAAAACAGAAATTTAAATAAAACCTACCCTGCCTATTCGACAGATAACATTTTAATTCCACCTCTATAGAATGTGGTTCCAGCTTTAAGTCTCTTAGATACATAAGCCATACCCTGATGATAATACAAAATATTTTATATCTGGAAAAGGAAAGGAAAAGGAAAGGAAAAGGAAAGGAAAAGGAAAGGAAAAGGAAAGGAAAAGGAAAGGAAAAGGAAAGGAAAAGGAAAGGAAAAGGAAAGGAAAAGGAAAGGAAAAGGAAAGGAAAAGGAAAGGAAAAGGAAAGGAAAAGGAAAGGAAAAGGAAAGGAAAAGGAAAGGAAAAGGAAAGGAAAAGGAAAGGAAAAGGAAAGGAAAAGGAAAGGAAAAGGAAAGGAAAAGGAAAGGAAAAGGAAAGGAAAAGGAAAGGAAAAGGAAAGGAAAAGGAAAGGAAAAGGAAAGGAAAAGGAAAGGAAAAGGAAAGGAAAAGGAAAGGAAAGGAAAGGAAGAAAGAAAGAAAGAAGAAAAGAATGAAATTGCCTATGTTATATAACCTAAGAAAGCCTTGAAGGCCCTTGGTCAGGAAAAACAGAGAAGTCAACAGAAAGATAACAGAAATTTAAATAAAACCTACCCTGCCTATTCGACAGATAACATTTTAATTCCACCTCTATAGAATGTGGTTCCAGCTTTAAGTCTCTTAGATACATAAGCCATACCCTGATGATAATACAAAATATTTATATCTGAGAAGGGGAATTAGCACCTAATAACAGGTTCATTAGGTATATTTAAGCTGCACCTGTCCCAGTGTTCAAAAGAGTATACTTCTGGAGTCTGAGACCCAGGAAGGAAGATTCTAGATGAACAGAGAATGCCAGCCAGCAAAGGAAGGAGGACAGAGGCAGACCTAGGGCTGAGCACAGGGGAATGAGGAAGAATTAAGACAAGCTCTGTCCATGTCAGCTCTTCCTCAGCCAAGCCAGCCAAGCCCTGGGACTGAGGAGGTGACACCCAAAGCACAGCATTTCCTCCATGCAGCTGCACCCTAAGTGTACCAAACCTTGAGAACTGAGGGCAGCCAGTGGGACAGGCTTACTATGACTAAGCAAGGCAGACAGAGATGGAGAAACCGCAGAAGTGAGGTAGCACAGGCAAGTGTCCTTCCTGCACGCGCGCACGTGTGCACACCCACACACACATGCACATTCATGTCCTTGGAGAACATTTTTCTTTCGCCTCTTGCTTCTCCTCCTGGCTCATATCCCTGGAAGGAAGATACAGAGTCCCCACCTGTACCATCAAGAGGTCACCTCACCTGGAATGCTGGATTGGAGAACGTTATCCTCAATGCGCTCAGCAATTACCACGTGTCTCTGATGTGATCCGTCGTAAATGAAGTAAAACTCGGCATCTTCGGGAAGATAAACATTTTTGCCGAACTTTGCATAGACTGTCATCTGTCCCTGAAAAACAAGTTCAGGCATCAGTATATTTCCTTGTTCCCGCTCTAAGAAACCACAATGGAAGGGCCCAGGCCCACAACATTGTCACTTGTTATGTTCACTTCATGTGAATGAGCTCAAATGTCACGAATCCTCCTCTCCAACAACAACACTTTCCACATCAGGGAAGATGCTTCCTGATGTGTCCAGTGTAGGAGTGAGAGCTGGCCTGCTTGGTTTTGAAAGGAATAGGAAAGAATTCTTTCTTTCTTTTACTAAATGCATGTATGGCTTTTCCCTGTCTTCTACTTTGAATTCCTACTTCCCAAACATCACTGAGTATATTAATTTTTATCCTGTACTCGAAATACCACTGTTAAGTACAAAAGTTCATAACTATTATTCTTAGCTTGGGGGTGTGCTAGACCACTGTACATTTGTAAAAAAAAAATACATATTCACAAATGCTGCCAAGGAAGAAAGACTGCTCACTCCCACACAGTGCCAGCTGCACCGACTCTATCTTCCTAGAGTAATTTCCAAGCCCTCTTTCTTCATCTGGGCCAGCCTCGCCCTTTCTCTTATGGCTTCTGATTAAAACAAAGCCTTATGAAGTGTCCTGGTCCCAAGGAGAGGAGCTCCATCGAGGGACTAGAACACAGGCTAGAAGTCTCATGCACATGATCTCAGAACAGTTTGGGGGAAAGCTAAATCTGCAGAGCAATGAGTGCCAAGCCTCCCAGGTCATCTCAGGCTCCTGCCGGCCTTGAAGGTTCAGGGCACTCCCTGCTTGAAGTACAAAAAGGCAGCCCAGAGTGAGCCTCCAGGGAGAGAACACATTCCGCCCAGCCTGTGGGAGTGGTAGAGAAGTAGAAAGCAGGGGGCGGAAGGGTCTCCAGCTTGGAGGAGCTCCAGAGCTTCCTCAAGATGGAGAAGCTGTTGGGTTTCTGTATGCTTGCCTAACAAAAACAAGTAAGTCTCTCACTCTGAGATGAGAGGGAAAACGAACAGGGAGAAGTCAGACAAAGACTCCTGGACATCTGTTTGTTCATGAGGAGTGTCAACATGACAGTCCCTATGGTAGCATGACCCTGTAAGGCACGAAGATTTTGGTTGACCAAGAGCAAAACACAGTGTGGGACTCCTCCTTCCAGTGACCATATTGTTATTTAATATAAGAATGTTTTTAAATAAAAATGGTGAGCTTTTTCATACTGGCTTGTAATCACACTCTGAAAAGCATCTAAAATTATGAATTAGTATAAATACAAATCCTAATGCTCTGAAAAACTCACTGGCTCTCAGTTCTGAATTTTCCTTTCTCTGTATGTGAGCATGCTTGTGCATACAAATGTAATCAATAGAAAGTGACATGCCAAGAAAAATCTACCATACAATGGCTTCAGAAAGAGTCCAGGAAGAGAACTGAAAAGCAAAAGATAAAAACAATAACACATCTGACAGGGCTGAGAGAGGAAACCAGGATGAATTTCCATTTCCTAAAATAGGAAGAACAGCTTGCTTTAGTCATGTTCCTGATTGCTAAAGGGACTGTTAATTATCCACAGACAGAATCTGACCTGTGTCGTTTTCTTTAACAGAAAACACACTGTATAAATAGATCAAAGATTCTCAGAGATCACAAGGATATATAATCTACATCTACTCCAAACAGCGATCATATTACACTTTCATTTGGTCAGGTGAACCAGGACTACCACTTAGGCAAGGGCTTCACTGTGCCCTTTCCCATTGCTATCCTCCCTCCCCCTCCCTAACAGTGCAATCCTAATGCCTGGTACCTCCCCTTCAGGCCACACCTTGCTTTACCTTGGTAAAGACAGGGAGCATGCCTGTCAGAAGATAGCTCCATTTAGAAAGATGCGACCTAGTGTCCCAGCACCAAGAATGATATTCATAATAAAAGGAATCTCCTACGTGATAATCACAAGGCTACTGGAAACATTATCAAAGATTTGGGAGAGGGAAGGAGATGATATAGAAAACAACCGAAGGAGCTGATAAGCCAAAGGTGGGCTACTGGGAGAAGGGAAACCTGAAAATGGAAGAATATCAGCGTCGAGGAGAAGAGAGGGAAAGCTCACAGGAAACCGCCTGAGATGAGGTGCTTAGGGAAGGATTTCTGAAGGTACATGCTGAAAAAAGTACAAATAGTCACAGGTAACAACTCTGGCCTAAGAGGATGTCTGACCCCTGAGTGTAACCACACAAACATGCACATACACAACATGCACATACACAAACATATACATATACACAAACATCCACATACACAAACACGCACATACACATATATACATATGACAGTGCAAAACTTATTTCTTTTATTTATTTATTTATTTATTTATTTATTTCTGTATGTGTATGAATGTACTGTCTGCATGCAGGTGTGTGCACCATGTCGTGCAATGCTGCGGAGGTCAGAAGAGGGTGTCGGATTCCCCTGGAACTGGAGTTCTCCTGGAATTGGAGTTTCAGACGGTTCTCGGCTGCCATGTGGGTGCTGGGGATCAAACCCGGGTCCTCTGTAAGAGCGGTCGGTGCTCTTAACCGCTAGGCCATCTCTCCAGCCCAAAACTTATTTCTTATATGTGTGCACATTTATACAGATATATTACAATTTTAAAAGGTCATCCCCCCCAAAAAAAGCCAGGCTTGGTGGTGCATGCCTTTAATCCTAACACTTAGGAGGCAGAGGCAGGTGGGTCTCTGTAAATTCAAGGCCAGCCTGGTCTACATAATGAGCTCCAGGCCAGCTGGAACTAAAGGGAGACCCTGTCTCAAAAAGACAAAAAAAAAGTTTTTCCATATTATTTTCTGAACTACTCCACTGTAATACCTATGAAATACTTCTATGATCCTTGTTTCTAAAGGAAAACACTGAAAAGCTGAGTCTAGTGGCCAAGTGGATCTTTCTGTGCCAGGCCCAGAACCCTTTTCTTTCTCTTGTGTTACTACAAATAGCAAGTATCTAAATACTTGGTAATTTACCCTCAGTCTTATATTTAATTCCCTTGATAATGGGCTTCTCATCTTAAAAAACCCTGGTATATTCAACTCAATGTTTATTTATTTTACTTAATAAAGGGGTTTTCATCCTGAAATCCATGGAGTGAAATGGTCATTCCTTAGTCTCCGTGAAGATACATGTGCCATTTATCTGAAAAGTCCCCTTTCAGACAGAGATCCTACAAAAGTAACACAAGGATCACATGATCCAAACAAGTTAACAACCACTGAATTAAAAATTTTTTAAAACATTTTGCTTTGGTATGCTGCAAAATATCAGGATTTTACAACTTGTCACCCAAAAAAACTGTCAACACAAATCAGTAGAAGACTGGAAAAAAACATTTTATTTTTCGAGACAGGGTCTCCCTGTAGCCCCAGCTGTCCTGGAACTCACTCTGTAGACCAGGCTGGCCTTGAACTCACAAAGATCTGCCTGCCTCTGCCTCCCGAGTGCTAGGATTAAAGGCCTGCGCCACCATGCCTGGCTCAAGAAACATTTTTTTTTTTTTTAGTTTTTTTGTTTTGTTTTGTTTTTAAACATTTTTTAAATTTTATTTATTTTTGTATGTGTACGAGTGTACTGTCTGCATGCAGGTCTGTGCACCCGTGTCGTGCAATGCCGCAGAGGTCAGAAGAGGGTCTTGGATTCCCCTAGAACTGGAGTTCTCCTGGAATTGGAGTTTCAGACGGATTTCAGCCGCCATGTGGGTGCTGGGGATGGAACCCGGGTCCTCTGCAAGAACAGTCGGTGCTCTTAACTGCTAGGCTATCTCTCCAGCCCCTCAAGAAACATTATTTTAAGATATGGTCTCACTACAAGCCCAGCCCTAAGTAGACCAGGCTGGCCTTCATCTTACCGCCACCATAGCCCACTCTTTAAAGGAAGGTTAACTTCCTTATATGTGGAAAAATTCAAAAACTGTTTCTTCAGCAATTACCTTTGGGATAGAAACGACTTCTATCACCAAACAGGATGCAATAGACTGAAATAAGCCAAAATTCCAGCTGAAACAACTAGGGGGACCAACAGATTAAAAGATTCAGGGCATCAGAGCGCCTGGGAAATGATGAGGACCAAAGGTAACAAAACTCCAGACAGGGCAGAAGACTCAGAACATTGCCAGAAGCCATCAGACAATGGAAGGATGTTTAAGCAAAGAAGAAGAATGGATGCCCTGAACTTCCATGCCTCACAGGAATATCCTTTACAATGAAAGTGAGATTTAAGAATTGTAAATTTTTTACCAACAGAAGTATTAACCATGAGTTAAAAGTATACATTAATATTTAGGAAGTTATCCACTATCTAAACTTGTGAATTAAATTCAGCAATTAAAACATAAACATATAAATTAAAAGGCCTTTCTTTATGTCTTCCACACTCTAGAATTGAAAAACCTTTTGTTTCTGTAACAACAGAATCAAGTAAAAAGTAACTCATAACCTAGGTCAGTAAACAATTTCTAATACCCTGAAGACTAGAAACAGGCTCTCCCCTACCTCCTTCTGGTGTTGAGGATCCAACCCAGGACTCATTAGTGCCAGAAAAATGCTTTAGTGCTGAGCCACATCCCCAGCCCTTCAAATCCAGGCTTTTAAAAATATTTTATTATTTTTAAATTTGTATTTTCTGTCTCTGAACGTATTGCCTGCATATATGTAAGTGCACCCTTGTCATGCAATGCCTGTGGATATCAGAAGAGGACACTGGATCCCCTGGAACTGGAGTTACTGACAGTTGTTAGTTGTCATGTGGGTGTTGGGATACAAATTGGGTTTTCTGTTAGAGCAGATGGTGCTCTTTCCAATAAGCCATCTCT
This sequence comes from Rhizomys pruinosus, assembly GCA_009823505.1. Lineage (NCBI taxonomy): Eukaryota > Metazoa > Chordata > Mammalia > Rodentia > Spalacidae > Rhizomys > Rhizomys pruinosus. Next base: position 1,191,890 of record VZQC01013084.1, on the reverse strand, counting down.
CCAGACCCGCAGATGCACACTTATTTTTTTCTTATTGCTCCAGCAAGAGATGCACACTTTTAAAAGTGACTTAGAAAAAAATAAAAAATAAGTAAATAAAATAAAATAAATAAAAGTGACTTAGAGACATGGTGGCTCACACCTTTAATCCTAGCACTTGGGAGGCAGAGGCAGACAGATCTCTCTGAGTTCAAGGCCAGCCTGGTCTACAGAGCAAGCTCCAGGCCAGCTGGGACTAAAGGGAGACCTTTTCAAAAAAAAAAAAAAAAAAAAAAACCATAAATAAATAAATAAATAAATAAGACTTAGCTTGCTTGGTTTTTAAACCACTAACTTACAGGTTTCATGAATACATGGAACTCAGAACTTCGAAACAAAAACCTGACACTGGCAGCAGGTGAGGTCTAAGAAAACATAATTTCCACTTCCATCTGGGCACAGTGGCACAAGCCTGTAATTCCATCCCTCAGGAAGCTGAGGCAGGAGGATTGCTGTGAACGTGAAGCGAGCCTGGGGCTGCATGGTGAGTTCAAGGTCAGTATGGGATACAGAGCAATACACTATCACAAAAACAAACTCATCATCTCCATTCCTGCAGCATCTTGATAGTCACTAGGTCCTAAAATAATGAGTCACAAAAACAAAGAACAAAGCAAAATGTTGTTTAACAATTTTTCCCAAGGTGGGTGTTTAGTTAGTAATCAACCAGCAGGAATCGTCCCTGAGACAGACCCTCCGAAACGCTAATTCCACCCTGCCCTGTACTGAGGAAACCAATAACTCCACTAGGAATGAGCACAGTCCAGCTCGGATCTACTATCAGACTCACCTAAGCCAGTGAATACTTCAACATAAAAACAGACAAAACTCACCACATGTTTAGAGGATAGTGACAAAGATGCCAATGAGATGCAAAAGGCATGCTGTCATAGGAAGAACAATTGAAGGAACTGGAGCTGTTTTGTCAGAGGAGAGGCGACTGTGGGTAAACAGTCACACAGCAAATATCTGAGGGTCTGCCAGGCTGACAAGGGATTAGACATGTTCTGCAGGCCCCTGGGGAGAGCTCAAAACAATGGAGGGAAGGAGAGGGACCGAGTTCAGTTCAGTGAGAGCATTCAAGGATCAGAGATGTGCAGAGACAGCAGGCTTCAGCTTAGAAGAATGAGCAGCACCAGGAGATACCAGGAACTTCTGTGTTTGTTGTTGCTGTGTTTACTTACCTGTGTGTTCTAGAAGAAAATGCTGCCAAACCCACTCAATCTGAGAGCAGAATCCATAGTATCTTCTATATAATTGCTTCACTATGAAAGTACCGGTAAGTTAATTTCCCCTACTCTTTTGCTTTACTTTTCTAGCTCTTTGGGTTGATGTTTAGCTTATTTTTAGTCTCCTGGTGATTTTCAAACTGAGATGAAGGGAACATAACTGTTCTACTGGACAGATGTTGGAAATTCAAATTTCATTTTGAAAACATGTTTCTAATCTTTTTAGAATCAAATCTAAAAAGACTGCTATTTGCTTTGGGGAATTATTAGCCAAATTTTAAAACCCTGGAAAGGCTCTGGGCTAGCATGCTAAATCACTGGTCCACTGGACTGACACATACAATGAATTTTAAATTAAAAAATATGTTCATAAGGGGTTGGAGAGGACTCACTGATTAAAAGAACTGGCTGCTCTTAGAACTTGGGTTCAGTTCCCAGCACCCACCCATAACTCCAATTTCAGGGGATCTGACTCCCTCTTCTGGCCTCCTTGGGCATTGCATACATGGTACACTTACATACATGCAAACAAAACACTCATATACATAAAATATAAATAAAGAAATAGTAAAAGTACATTTTTAATTGTACACTTTTGTCAAGTATGCATTTCAAAGTTCCCTATGATATGCTGGAAAAATATTTCTCCTACAAAACAAAAGTTCCCACATCCTCTGTTTAAGGTCGCTCTGATGCAGGTACCCTTCTTCTGTCTTACTGGAAGACAACACTCTACCATAACCAAATTCATCAGTAATCTGAGAAAATGCTTCTCCACACCCTTTTTATAGTTTGTGTCTCAAGTAGGCTCTGTGTTTGCCACACAGTGAAGGCCACAAAGTCACACCTTCAGAGCCATGTTGAACCCATGCAGAGAGCAACCACACATGGCTCTTATTGAACGCTGGAGGTCTGTGGGCTTATGTCAAACCAAATATTGTCTGAAGTTCAGAGCTGGTCAGCTGACAGCTTTAAACATGCCAAACCCAAATCAAAATCCAGAACACAAAGACACTTCAGTCTCTGTAAACTGATCTATCCTGGGCAAAGAATAATGATATAACCATCAACAGTCTTGCTCTGTATTCCACAGGAAGATTCTCCTAGGAGGGCTGGAAGTAGGGGACCCTTTGCCCCCTCTCATGTGGCCAGCATCTCAGACAGAATGCTTTCCTGTCCTCCACACACATGTACCACACACATACCATGGAACAAGCTATTCACAAGGGCACTGATGATCCTGCCAAGTTATACCCAATGGAAGATAAAGGCTCAGGTAATCCTTCCCAATGGAGGCATGGATTCAGAAACTACAAAACAGAAAGCTGATCTGAATCAAAATCCTTAGTTTACAGGCAAAGATACTGAATACCCACAAGAATCAGTGACTTGGACTGGGACCCATCACAAGAGGTGTGATGATCAAGTCATGGTTCTCCTAAGCTCCCCATTGCCCCAAGCACCTGGCCTTGAACATCTCTAGCCTTTGACACCCAAATAAGCCCCATCCTTCCCCCAGGCACTCAGAAGAGCTTTTATGGAAACAGGGCAAAGTCAGGATCAGTAATCCTCTACTAAGCTCCCCCATGCCTGATACCCTCACTGTGTTCTGTCTTTTCTTTGGCTGGTTTCCATCACCTGCACTAAAGACACAGCAGTGCTGTTCTCCTTACTCTCCTCTTTCCAGATCAAAGCACAAATAGGTAAAGCCTTCTGAGACTCGGTATGCAAAACAGGGAGCCTGACTGAGCCTGGAGAAGCCAGGGAGCTTACACAGCAAGTCTTCAGCCCCAGCTCTTCATATGGGAGAAGGAGGAGAGGACATGGGGACAGGGCTCAGAACAGAGGGAATGAAAAATAAATAGCAGCAGCAGGAAGGAGAGCAAGAAAAAGAGAAGGCAACAAGGAATTTAACTAAAGCAGCAGAAGAGAGAGAATGAGTGGATTAAAGAGAAGGAGCATGGGAAAGAAATTGTTCACTCTAGACGTGTTGGCACACGCCTTTAATGCTAGCACTCGGGAGGCAGAGGAAGGCAGATCTCTGTGCCTGGTCTACAGAGTGAGTTCCAGGGCAGCTGGAGCTATAGAGAGACCTTGTCTCAAAAGAAAAAAGAAAATAGAAAAGAAAAGAAATAGGGTGTGACGAAAGAAGAGCAGCAGAGAGAAAGATCCTCTGCTTGGGTGCTGACAAGAACGAGTACCAAATCAGAAGCTGGGTGAGAAAGAGCCACCTTGCAATGTGCGTTTCCTGGTGAGTCCAAGTTGGTGTACTTCTGTGAGGTACTCCTGTCCGGCTAACTACAACCCACACTCGGCTACATCTGTCTCCCCATGACCTCTATCCTGCTGCAGGGAGAAGCCAGGCCTGGGAGTCTTTCTCCATTCTGTCCAGGTTTAGGCCGTCAGCCCGGCTCAGCCACACAGGAGCTCCTGGCTGGCTTTGCACTTTCCAGCCCCTTGCTTACCAAGTTCTCATCCTTGTTCTCCTCATTTTTAACTCTCTCCCCTCCCACATTTCTTTTCTCTCTCTCCCTTCCCTCTCTCCCCTCAACTGTTCGGGGCTCTAAGCCAGCAAGAAACAGGACCTACATACAGAGATGCCAAATGCTGGCTTCCCTGGAGGTGTCACCCAGCCAAAGTAAATCAGGTCCCCCCCCCCCTTCTACTTCAGCACAAAGCCCAGCAGTACAATGACAACTGTAGCCAGACACAGCCAGCTAAACCAAAAGGGCCTGAGATGCGACCAGTCTTGTTAAGAATAATGCCTTCCATTTCCTCAGTGAACACACACTATTTCATCAGAGTTGCATGAACCCTAAAGACACAAGAGCTAAGTGATTGGTTCAGACTCTCCCAAGAAGCAGCCCTAGGTTGCCTCCTTTATTCATTCACACTCGAGATACATAAGCAGAGTCTGTATTTTGGTTAACATAAAACACTTACCCTCATCAAACTATTCTAGTGGGAAGATAGAGACAATAAATACATGACGCCTCTAATGAGGTATCATTTTAACAGACACTCAAATAAAGCAAAGATTGAGCCACGTGGAGATAAAACAGTACTTGGGGCAGGAAGGACACCAGTGAGTGCTAAGGCCCTGAGCTACCAAGAACGTGGAGTACACGAGAAACAGCAAGGAAGTTTGCTGACACGCCAGAGAGAAGTGGGAGGCAGGGTCAGAGACAAGTATAGGACATCAAAAGGACTTGGCTGTCAACTCCACAGTGGAATACCATTGCATCATTTTGGGTAGAAAGATAACAAGATCTGGTTTTGGAAAGGATCATTCTGGTTTTTGGTTGAGAACAGACTATGATGGGGCAAAGTTCAAATAAATAAATCTAGGCAAGAAATAAGTGGGCATGCCTACAGAGCAGTCTGCACATGTTGCACAGATTCTTGTGATTCTCTGTGTCAAGAGTGGCTGGAGCACCTGTGTCCCAGGAGACCACATCAATACTTAGCTCTGCTTCTCACTGATCACAGGAGCTTCAGCAGTCACAAGAACAGACAGCAGAACTTTCTAGAAGCCAACCTTGAGTAAGCTTGCATAAAGGCTAGCTTAGAGCTCAAGGCCCTTTCTGCTATTCTTAAAGGGAGATGGATAGAGAGATTAACCACTCCAGTGGCTTTTACTATCAACTCTTTGGAAAAATTGAAGCTTATATCAGGTAGCATTTTAATCTGAGCATGGGACTAGTTTTGAATATCCTCTAACTCTGCCTGTGACTAATAGGATAAATAAGATTCTGATTTTTCTAATACCAACTCCAAACAACCAACAGGCACATAAAATCTAATATTGCTTACAGACCTTTTTGAGACAAGTGCCCCTTGAAGACACTTTAACATTGTTGGGGACTCTGCCTAAATCCAGGTGTAAAAGGTCATTCAATATTGTTTCAATATCAAATATGAAAAACATAAAATCTCAATGTGGAAACTGTATTTGTTAGCTGAAACTGCTTAGAACCCATTAGGATAACACAGGTAGCAGCAGCCACCACAGGAACACTCTGTAACCATCTCAATATCCCAGTCTGGAAATGCTAAACCTATGGAAATGGGAAAAAAAAATGGCTTCCAGCACTTCGTAGTCAAGGAAGGGATGAATAAGTGCTGTACTGTATTAGTCACTTTGTTGCTATAGCAAAATGCCCAACAGAAAACAACTTGAGGATGGAAGGGTTTATTTTGGCTCATGGCCTGAAGGTACAGCCAGGGAAGGCACGGCAGCAGGAGCAGGAGCCAGCCGGTCAGGCACATCCCCAATCAGGAAGCAGAGAGAGACGAATGCTGGTGCTCAGCTTCCATTCTCTTTTTGATTCCCCGCATTGGATGGCACCACCAGGCCTTCTCTCCTCAGTTACATCTCTCGAGAAGCACAGACAAGTACCCAAGTGTATCTCCTAGATGATTTCAAATCATTCAAGGTAAGGATGACCATTAACCTTCACCCATGTAGAAGACTCTTAGGGCAGTGATATTAAAATGGTAGACAGGTGCCATTACACTCTTGTCCAAACTCAGAGGTTTCCAAGAAAGAATCCTAATGGAAATCACCTCCAGGTGATTACCACATGTCCATGCAGTTCCTGGGGTGCAACATATGTGCCCCTCTTGGGGACGGGTACTGATAATGGAGGGGAGGGGCGCACACATGTACGCTAGAAGGGATCTTTGGGGAAATCTCTGTACCTTCTGCTCAGTTTTTCTGTGAACCTAAAAAGGGCTCTAATAATAGTCTTTCATATAATAGAATGAGTTCCAGTGCCCAGGAGGCACTATAGGTTGGGTCAGTCAGGCAGATGACGATAGAGCGAAAGGGAAGCAAACAAGAAAGGAGAGGTCAGTGAAGAAGCCGGCTGTACTGGAAACATGAAGGCAGGCTGCCCAAATATGGGCACAGAATGGGAGGAGTTGAGTCAGCACCTTCAACTGAGTGACAGTGAGGTCAGCAAGGAAGTGACCCAGTTGCTGTAACAGAGAACTCCAGAGAGTTGTTAGTGCCACAGTAAGCACTGGTCTCTTGCTCACGTAGTATCACATCCAGATGCCGGGTAACCCTCTTCCAAATACTGCTCCAGGACCCAGGCTCCTGTGACACTTGGCTACTTTGCTCCATTTCAACCAGTCAAAAGGCAACAGGAACACAGACACAGCTTTCTGGACCTGCGCGTGGTACCCATCTCCTCCACTCTCATTCAGGTGGCAAGAACTCAGCGCCAAGCAGTGGCTGGTAAATGTTTATAAGCACTTATTGGAAAGGAAAGAATGGTCTCGTTATGGCCTCCATGTCTGCCGTGGTGTCTCACCCAGTGAGTAAGGCTAGAGAACATTTAAGAGCTAATAATGCCCACCAATCTCAAGCTTAGTTTAATCAAATTTGAAGACTATAACTATGAGAAAAGAGCCAAGAATGTTGGTGGGCCCTATAGGAAATAAGAGCTAAACAGCATCCCTTCATTCCCACAGTTGTTTTTAAAAGAATAGTACCCTCTCCCAATTCTTGCCGCCCCCCCCCCACAAAATAACATCAGAAGCTGTACTTCCATAAGGGTCCCTTAATTGTGGAGTAAGAGGAACTAAAGGAAAATAGCCTCTTTTTTTTTTTTTTTTTTTGGTCTTTTTGAGACAGGGTCTCCCTGTAGCCCCCACACTGTCCTGGAACTCACTATGTAGACCAGGCTGGCCTCAAACTCACTAAGATCCACTTGCCTTTGCCTCCTAAGCGCTGGGATTAAAGGCATGTATGTGCCACCACACCCAGTGAAAATAGCCTCTTTATTGACATAAAGTATTATTTACATCATAAAGAAAATCTGCCACTCCTCGTGAAAAGGGGTACTTTTGACCAAGACCAAATCATGATTATCTATTTGCATTAGTTGTTTCCCTCACTACTAAAACAAAATACTTTATAAAATCAACTTAAGGAAGGAAGGGTTTAATTAGTTTACAGTTGGGGGGGATAGAGTCAATCACGCTGGGGAACTCCTGTCAGCAGGAACAGGAAGCGGCTGGTCACATCGCATCCACAGTCAGGAAGCAGAGAGAATGAAGGCTACTCCCCAGCTCTCCTTCATATTCAATCCAGGACTCCAGACCCTGGAATGGTGCCATATACATGTATAGTGGACCTTCCTACCTCAGTCAACCTAATCTAGAAAATCTCACATAGACACCCAGAGATGTTTCCGTGAAGATTATAAATCTTATCAAGATGACAATCAAGAATAACCAGCACACTATTTTAAACCACTTGAAATCACCCCAAAATTCTATTACAACTAAATTCCAAGGTTTTCTTTTAGTTTAGTTGCTATTTTATTATTTTATGAGTGTTTTGCTTGCATGCATGTGCACCTGTGTCGTGCAAGGCCCACAGAGGCCAGAAAAGGGTGTCATATCCCCTGGAACTGAGTTATGGAAGGTTGTTAGTCACCATGTGTGTGCTTGAAATCAAACCTGAGTCCTCCGGAAGAACAGCAAGTGTTTTTAACCTCTGAGCCATCTCTCAGCCCCAACTTCAAGTGTTCCAGAGGCCTGTGGCTTTATAATTTATCTATCAGAAAGGAAGAAGGGTTGGAGAGTTTGTACAGCTATGTAAGGATCAGGCTGAGAACCAAAAAAGACAGAAAGGATGACAAAACTCTCATTCTATAGCTACCGATCCCTTCAAATCTATTCGAATAACAATCTGTGGATCACAGCAGTAGTAACTATGGGTCTCTTCTTTAAGTCTATTACACCACTGTCACCTACTGATAATTCTATTACTTTACCCTAGGCTCCCAATTATTTCCTTAAAACCAAATGACCTTGGGATACTACCTAGACCCCTTTCCTCTGAAAAACTTCCTTCATAACCAAGCAAAAGCACATCTCCAAACATGCTGAGTTGACTTTTGAAAGATCTAACTAAAGAAATCCACCACTGTGAACCCTAAAGCTATCTCATCCTAAACAAGATGGACACAAACCCTCATTTGTTTTTTGAACTGAGTACTCGCTCTTTCCAAACTACTGAATTCCCCACCTTCAACCCACATTAGGAAAGCACACATACTTCCTTGAGTCAGTGTAAACACATTCCCAATAATTATGAAAATTAAAGCATTCCCGTTGAAACCCAATATGCTAAATTTTGTTGAACACACAGATGCTAAAAATGGATTTTTCTTGTCAGAAAGAACATTGAGAGCTTTCCACATTTTTTGGATAAGGGATTTGAGGACTTTCTAAAACCTAAAAGAGGAAGAGGAAAGCACTCAAGATCATATGATATTACAAAGATAACAATTAGCACCTAGGATGCTGGATTTCATTGTTTGATTAAAGACTCAAAGCAGACTTTTAAAAGAGAAAGGCAAAAAATTCCTAACAAGTAATTTTTAGGAAATCTTGGGGAAAAAAAATTTTCTTTACAAATCCCAAATGTTAAATCCTAAAAAACAAACAAACAAATAAACAATCAAAACCTTTAAAGAAACTGTTCCTGTGTCAAACAGTCTTAACCTATATTAATTGTATTTTGCTTCCATTAGCAAATCAGCAGTCCACTGGACTGCATTTTTCCTTTATCTTGCCTTAAAGGTGCCTACAGATGAAGACTAACAGCAGAATTCACCAAGGTGGGCAGCAGCCCCCATCTGTCCACCTGTGACCTGTCAGTCGTTCTAGGCTTCCTAGCACATCTTAATAAGATGTCAGGCGTTTTCACTCAACCGCTGTTCTGTTCATAGTACACATAGAGAACATTTCTGCCTGCGACAGATTAGTGTCTGAAGGAAACTATTTGGGGTTAAACTGAGATCTCACTAAATTTCATTTTTTTAAAACTGCAAGAAAAACAATAACCTATAAACTTAACTATAAGCTACAAATAATATAAAATGTTAGGGCTTTGCATTTATACTTGAACCTTAGAGAAACTGATTTGTAGACAAGATTTATAATATACTCATTGAATAGCACTGTACATCTCTGTTAGAAACACACAATGCACCAGGTGTGGTGGCACACATCTTTAATCCCAGCACTCAGGAGGCAAAGGCAGGAGGATCTCTGTGAGTTCAAGGCCAACCTGGTCTCCATAGTGAGTTCTAAGACAGCTGGAGCTACAGGGAGAAACTATCTCAAAAAGACCAAAAAAAAGAAAAAAGAAACACAAACTCCTCACAGAACTGTGTGCCTATTAGGAACACACGGCACTTCATACTGGTTTCTATTATTCCTGGGTTTTTTTTTTTAAGGAGGAAAGTGAGACTCAGAACAAACTAGGTCACAGCCGGGCTTCAAATTCAGGTCTATCTCCATTCACTGCTTGCTCCTATTTCAAGATTAAAACAATTTCTCTTGTGCAGAGAGTTCATGGATAGCTAAAGGTCTCCAAAAGACAAATTTGAAATGCCTGGAGCTCTGTTCTCTGAGACTAACAAAATAATAGTCTGGTGATTTGGGTAAAACTGGCTACTTACTATAATTTGGACACCTTATTATGGAAAAGAAGTACCTGCCTCTATAACATCAGAAAGCAGCAACCACCACCACAAAACATGATCCACACCTAAATAAATAAGGAACTTATCTCATGTACTAAAATAAGAGATGATACCATGATGAAAAACAAAGAAATAGATAGTCTACTAAATGCCTTTTAGAAATAAGAAACCTATAGAACGGGGATTTCTCGATCTTTATTCAGCACTGTCCTAAACATGAGAAGAGCCAGCCAGCAAAGGTGAGCTTTTCAGTCTGACAACAGCTATCTATCGAGGACACTGCACCCCTAAATCAGCAGCTGCATACAGCCCTTCTTCAGTCAGGGGATAGCACAGATCACTACTTTCCAGCTTGCCAAGTCCAGTTACAAGTGCTCTCTGCTAGCCAGCTTCATCCCACAATCCTCTGAGGTAGACACCTATTATGATCCATTTGACAAGTAAGTAACCCGAGTTAGAAGGCACTGACAGCTCATCCAAGGTCCTGCAGCTTGTTAAAGGCGGCTGAGCCAGGAAGTCTCTAAACTCTTACAGCCAGGTCCTTAGAGACATGCAACTATGCAAAGTGGTGATCTCACATGCTCTTCAGATCCCTGGTTGCCAAGAGGGCCTCTCAGAGTTTCCAGCTGGGGCCTCTCTCCAGTCAAGTGACAGTCGCACTGCTCTTCAGTGTCTACGGATGCACGCCATTTCTTAATTTTTTGCTCATCTTTACTCCCCATATCCTTTACTGTTGTTCAAGCTGCTGAAAAACTCACATTTCAATACCAGCAACACCTTTGTCCTCAGCTTTTGGGTGCAAGTTTGTGTACCTGTGATAAACAATCACATATCAAAACTGTTCTTTTCTATCATCAAAGAGGTGGCAGAAAGAGCAACCACAGAAAGCAACAGGTTTGAAAGATAGACTCAAGCCTGGGGCATTAGGCTGCATCAACAGATGACTTTGCCATGGCTCCCCACGGGGAATCTGCTGCTCAGTCAGCATGCCCAGTACCAGCTCTCTGTGGCTGAAAGCATTCTTTAAGATCCCAAACATCAGCTTTCAACTTGTCTCCACTCCAGGTAGTAAATTCAAAGATCACTTTATTATATTATTGTCTGTATTATTCTCTATCATTGTAATGTCTTAGCTTTTTTAAAACATCTTTTTTTGAGACAGGGCCTTGTGAAGACCGCTAGTCTCAAATTCACTGTGTAGCTGAGGCCGGCTTTGTACTGCAGATCTTTTGCCTTGACCTCCCAAATGCTGGGATTACAGGTGTGCCCTAGTACACCTGGCTTTAGGAGGTATAGAGATTAAACCCACGGTTTCGGGCTTCCTAGATTAGCACTCTATGAACTGAGCTACATCTCCAGTCCCTTAAAATTTTTATCAGCCAGGCATGGTGGCACATGCCTTTAATCCCAGCACTTGGGAGGCAGAGGCAGGCAGATCTCTGTGAGTTCAAGGCCAGCATGGTCTACAAAGTGAGTTCCAAGACAGCCAGAGCTTTATGGAGACCCTGTCTCAGATTTATAAACATGAGGCATGGAAGAGCATACCTGTAATCCCAGTACTAGGGAGGCAGAGACAGGAAGATTACTGCAAATTCCAAGCCATCTAAGGCTATATAGCAAGATCCTGTTTCACATACACATACACACACACACACACACACACACACACACACACACACATACACACACACCTCACCTAACTTGAAAGAAAGATGACTTTTCAGAATTTCAAAGTAAAAATGTTTGTCTGATATCTGTCTAGGCACTGCAAGGGAAAGCCACCAGTTGTGATCATTGAGTTAACCAGCCACTAGCCTGACAAAGATGGAATTGTCATAGGAATGAGAAGCCCTTCGAACAAGTAGGATCCTGTCTTGGTCTTATGTTGCCAGGGATTTTGGTGAACACTTGGATGTTCAAATTTGCCAATGGCAGGAGCAAGGCTGGGAGAGTGAGTTCTGACAAATCAAGATTCAAAAAGAAGTCAGTCAGCAGAGACAACACTAAGATGAACTCCTTGACTATCAACGAGAGTACTGTGCATGAGTCAACGACACCGCAGCAGCATGGGGGTGGGGCGGGGAAAAGGGCCAGAGAAGCACTGCTGCTGTGGAAAGGACCTGGAGATTTCTAATGCAGTGAGCCCAGGCTGGCCCAAGAAGGCAATGCAGCCTCCCAGAATGAGCTAAGGCCACCCAAGGCTGCAGGTCAGCCTCCAGAGCAGAGGAGGTGAGAGTAGCTTTTCCCCTGCATTTTCAGAGCCTACAGCCCATTCTACTAGATGACAGGCACCACATTCTAACAATATTAGGGGAACATGCATAGTAACAACCCTCAGACCCTCACTGTGAGGCTGGGGATTACACAGGCGCAGAGATACTGCAAGAGGATAGGAAGGCTTTTTGCAAATCTTTGAAGGATTCTGTCCAAGAGAAAGCTGAGTTACCATACAATATTTTGGAGGTCGAACCGGAAGCAAAGGAGAGAGTTATTGGAGGTAGATTTGAAGCAGCTGAAATTATTAATGTTCATTTCCTTTGCTTTCTCTTGCTGTAACAAACACCAGGACCAGAAGCAACTTGAGGAGGAAAGAAGTTACTTGGCTCACACTTTCAGGTCACAATCTATCACTGGGGAAATCAGGGCAGAAATCCAGGCAGAAAGCATGGAGCAAGCTGCTGACCGGATGACTCAGTGGCCTATGCTCAGCTCGAGTTCTTTTTTTTTTTTTTTTTTTTTGAATAATAAGCATCCCTTTATTTGCTGACTGCCATTACAAAAACCGATTACATTAGCAACAAAAAAAATGTTTTCTTGAGTTGATGTCTGAGGCAGTTACTTTCCAAAATGTTAAGTAAAACAGTGTACAACATTAGTATTAAAATGTTAAATTTCATGTTGTCTTTACCACTTTGATCTTCTGAACAATTAATTGAGCAAAATAAAGTATAAGATTACATTTATTTTATCTTTAGGAATGGAAAGGTCTAATTATTCAAACAGTTTTATTATAAAACTAAACTCTGGAGGTGTCTACAGAGTTGGCTTTTTTAAATTTTTTTTCTCTTTAAATCAGTAGTCTAACAAGGATTAGAAAAGACAAAACTCTGTTCAGTGTTTGACAAAGTAGAAAGGGTGAAAACATAAATAAGGCTTTAATTTGGCAAAATATAATACAATGCCTTCTGTTCTCTTCCAAGGAATAGTTTCCCAAGTGCTTCACTTGGTATTCTTTAAGTGATCCATATCCCAGACCTGGTTTATTACTTCTCCTTTGTGAGCTGCTGGTTTACTTCCTGAAGCAACTGCTGTAGCTGTGTGACAGTCTGATTTTAGGCCAGGCCCACCTTCCTAAGGAGGCTATAGCCCAGAGTGGGCGGAGCCCTCCCACGTCAATCATCCAGCAGGCAATCTCTCACAAATATGGCCACAGGTCAGTCTTGTCTAAAGTTCCTCGCTTCCCAGGTAGCTCTAGGTTATATCAAGTTAATAAAAAAATAAATAAATAAAAAAAAAACAGCCAGGACAACATTTAAATCTACTAGCACTTTAAAATGCCAACAATGAAAATTTCTTCTGTAATAACTAGAACTGGCCAAATTGACTCTTCCTCAGGGGGGGCAAAGAAATTTCCTTCCACCATTAGACATGTTTTAAGCAGAGCAGACAGCCATCTGTTCCTGTCATCAGGGGAAGTTCCTGCACCCAGGATTCCATGCTGAAGCTGCTGCGGCTTACCCTGGACATGCCAGGCGTCCCCTCTTGCTGGTTTGCAGGAGCTCATGAAAGCCCACTGTGAGAATGGTCAGCACAGATCTTTCTCACACTCCCCTTCATTCTGACAAAGGAGACAAAATACCCATGCAGATTACTCTATTTTTTTTTTCCTTTATATGTTTCCAAAAGAGAATTTTCTAACTTTCTTAAAATTCTCATAGCCCTGGCTTTGGGGGATGTTCTTCCTAATGTCTAATTCAATGTCTCCTTCCCAGTTATACCAGTTCACATGGTTACCAAAACGGGGTCTGCAATAATCATGACAGGAGGGCTACAGACGTGAGAACAGATAATAGGGTTTGTTTATTTTTAGTATTTGCAAAGAAAAAATATTTCCTAATCTCTAAATGCCAAATGTCACTCAGAATAGTTAAAGACCCATTAGAAGACTGGTTTGCATGGTTTCCTATCTGAGTGCAAACACTGACGGCCTTGTATAAGGGTCTGCTTTTATTTTCAGACCCAGATGTCTGAAAGAACATGCAGAAAGAACAGGGCAGGGACTTCATGTGTTTAGATTAAAACCACTCAAAATGGATAGCAAACAACACTGGGTCACAGGAATACAGGGAAGTTTTAAAAGGCTGGTGACATTTACTTGTGTTTTTAAATACCTAGTTCACTTTAAAGGCACCAAAATATTCCTTCAAAAAATGGTGTCCTTCTCTCGTTTTTTTAGAAACTGGAAAAGCTGCCAAAACACAGTTTCCTTGAAAGACCCGTAGCACAGAATCCTTAACGGCCCTGTTCCTAGCAACTTCCACTGTGCTTAGAAAATTGATCACACACCATGCAATATACTTCCGCACCAAACTAATGCACCTGCTAGTGAGCCACTCAGTTTCTACTGAGACCCCCTCATTTCTCCAGTTAACTAGATAGCAAGTTCAAGATTCTCTATAAATGCTTGCCTCACTCCCCAAAAAAGAAGGAAAGAAATAAAAGCAAGCCAAATGCTAATCAACTGTTTTTTTTTAATTAATTAATTTTTCGTATGTGTATGAATGTACTGTCTGCATGTAGGTTTGTGCATCCGTGTTGCGCAATGCTGCAGAGGTCAGAAGAGGACATCAGATTCCCCTGGAACTGGAGTCAAAGACGGTTCTCAGCCGCCATGTGGGTGCTGGGAATCGAACCCGGGTCCTCTGCAAGAGCAGTCAGCGCTTAACTGCTAGGCCATTTCTCCAGCCCAACTGTTTTCTTTTTAAAGACTTACTTTTTTATAATTTTTATTGAAGTTTTGTGCATTTCATTATCATTTCTCAGTCCAATTTAGACTCATGTCCCTTCCCACGCTCCCGACCCCACCCGAATTTAAGTGTTGGGGGCAGTTTTTGCATTTGAGTGCAGGTATCTACAGAGGCCAGAAGAGGGCATCATCCCCTGGTGCTAGAGTTATAGGTGGTTCTGAGCCACAGAGGGTGGATGCTAAGATCCACACTCAGGTCTTTGGAAAGAGTGGTATGGCCTCCTAACCACTGAGCCATCTCTCCAAACCCTCTAATCAACTGCTTTAAAAGAAAAGTTTTTTGAAGCTGTTTTAGTTTGGTTTTAGGTAATACTTGTCCACATGCCCAACAGCAAATTAGCATCTATATAATCTGAATACTAAAATTTAGATAGTCATATCTAGTAGGGAATTCAGAGTCTAGTCTAGAACTTCCAAAAGAATTTCAAGTTTTCCACTACATAACACACCACATACCACACACACACACACACACACACACACACACACACACACACACCCTTCCTTCTGTGGTTTAAACTGAGAGACTGCTGACTGCAAACAAGCTCAGTCCTAGTGGAAGACATGGCAACACTGCCAAGTTGTTTACTTGATTACAAGATTAGAATGATCTGGAAGATATTTTATTTTTACTGTTTTCTTGTGTGATGTGTGTCTTGAAGTTAAGAACTGCAAGTACAAAGATTCTTTTATGTTTTATTTTTTTATACTTTTTTATGTGTATGAATGTACTGTCTGCATGCAAGTCTGTGCACCCATGTTGTGCAATGCCATGGAGGTCAGAAGAAGGTGTCAGATTCCCCTGGAACTGGAGTCAAAGACGGTTCTCGGCCGCCATATGGGTGCTGGGAATCGAACCCGGTTCCTCTGCAAGAGCAGTTGGCGCTCTTAACTGCTAGGCCATCTCTCCAGCCCAGTAGAAAGATTCTTAAGCATCCAAAAAGACCCAGACCTTTAAATTTCCCTCAAACCCTTACTCTACTCCTCATTGACAAATCTTGTCAGCTTGCTCTTTAGAGAACAGGAAAACACACACATACTTTGTAAACCAGGCATGTGAAGGAACACACTTCACCCCCAAAGCAGCCTCAGTTTTCCCCAGGCCAACAAAAATAGCAACCTACCTCAGTAGAGATCTCTCCGAAAACAGTAACACAGGTAGTATATTTTAAAAGAAAACAATCTTCAGTTCTTAGCTGATTATTTAATATATGACAGCCTCTCATCTTAATTTCACTCAAAAAACAATGAGTTCTTTTTATAAAAGTAGAGAATACTATTTTTATATTCACCATGTAAACAATTGTTAAAAACTACTAAGTTTATGCAAGAGGAAAATATAAACCCCAGTAGACCAACATTCTATTACTACTCATAGGTCTCAAAACTAAAATGTATTTTCCCATAAGGCAATGGGCTACATTTGCTCTAACTGGTCCTGAAAGAATTCCTAGAACAAAAAGCTGTACAACTATAACTGGGCACATGCAAAGAGCTACAACCACTGTTAAGCTCCTTCACATAAAACCACCTCTCTACCATGCTTTATGATTCTTCTACCATTAAATTTAAATTGGGGTATTATGAGGTCATTAAAATTATGATCATCTCTAATGATACAGAAAAATGTTTGTGCAGTAAACAACAAGCCACAAAAAAATAGGCAAATAACAACCATCCCTGTTAATTAGGAATGTGACAAAATGAAATTACATGTGTCAAGTGTTTTTGTAAGACTTCTTGTTAATTTTCTGTTTTTCACATTTTCCACAAGGAATATGCATCACATTTACCTTTAGAAGAAATATAAATCTGAAGTAAATTTAACAATTGCCTTTTGTAAATTGACATTGTGTGTGTGTGTGTGTGTGTGTGTGTGTGTTTTCGAGACAGAGTCTCCCTGCAGCCCCAGCTGTCCTGGAACTCACTCTGTAGACCAGGCTGGCCTTGAACTCACAAAGATCCACCTGCCTCTGCCTCCCGAGTGCTAGGATTAAAGATGTGCGCCACCACGCCCGACTTACTCTCTCTTCTTCATCCCTACCCCATGCCATTTGTTCCCCTTCCGCCCCAGTCATATCTTGTAACCTGATATGATAAAATCACTTCAACAATATACTATTACTTTGTATAAAAGTGTTCTACTCTGGGCTGGGGAGAGAGTGTGTAGTTCAGTGATTATAGGGCCGACCAGGCCCATGTGAGGAGACCCTGATGTTGATCCCTAGCACAGAAAAGGAAAGGATTTGTCTTTCTTATAGTCAGCAAGACAGATGGCTTCTGAGTGTATAAAAAAGGGGCAGATCTCAGTGACCTTGGCTGCAGTGGGGTGGGGGTGGGGGTCTTTGATCTGGATATCAGCTTCTGTGTAGCTTAGGAGGCCGCACTGGCCCCTGGAACAATGGTATCTGATTTCTGCCTCCTTCTGGGGCACTGCAGACCCCTCTGAGGCCTTGCCTTGTCTTCTTCTCAGCCCTAAAGCTGAACTCTGTCTCTTGCTACCACATGCGATATTGTAGATCCAGCCATTTTCTGAGTACTCATCCATTGAGAGGTATGGAGAATGGTTAGGTCCAACTCCTGGTACCTCAAACTAGCTGATACTGAAGAAAAACAAACTCTAGCACACCCTCTCCAGATGATGCTATGGTGCTAGGAGACTTTGTTGTGGTCCCACAGGCTAGAAGAAAGCAGCTTTCCAAGAGAGTGTCCTTGAGACTCCCAAAGAAAAGGGAAACAAATACCCAAATCCCAGCATTCCTGAGAACCCATATAACAGACTAACTCTGAGCTGAGGCCTTGCTGAAGAATTCTGGGCACACTGTATTCTCTAGCTATTCTTTCTTAAAGAGGGGGGGAGAGGGAAAATAAGGGAAAAGGGGGAGAGCGGGGACAAATAAGATACATAGATAGGTCTGTGGATGAATGGATTGATGAAGGGATTTATTAGAAGAATTGGCTCACATGGTGGTGGGCCATCTGCAAGCTGGAGACCAGAGAGGCAGGTTCACGAATTCTCCAAATGGGAAAGCCAAAGAACCAAGGAAGCTGGTGATGCAACTCGAGCTGAGGCTGAAGCTCTGAGAGCCTCCTGGGGGCCACTGGTCCAAGTCCCAGAGTCCAAGAATCTGGAGGTCTGATGTCCCAGGGCAGAAGGACAACCCTGCTCCCAANGGTTCGATCCCCAGCACCCACATGGCGGCCGAGAACCGTCTGAAACTCCAATTCCGGGAGAACTCCAGTTCCAGGGGAATCCGAGACCCTCTTCTGACCTCCGCGGCATTGCACGACACAGGTGCACAGACTTGCATGCAGACAGTACATTCATACACATACAGAAATAAATAAAATTAATAAAAAAAAATTTTTTTTTAAATAATAATCACCTCTTAGGACTAAGTCTATTCATATCCAGATTATATTAGGACCTATGCAGTTATGTTCCAAAATGTTCCTATGTTTCCTAAGGAAAAAATTAGGAGTGATTTTTAAGGTTACATAATTATTACATACTAGGCACTGGTCTGAAGGGATGGGACACAGACATGAGGATTTTCAGCAGGTGCGTGTACATTACACTATGTTCAGGACCCTCTGCCTGGAATTCCTGGGCGGACCTTGGGTGGGTCCTCTGTAAGTCACTGGATGGCCCCCCGAGGATCCAACCCCCAAATGCAAGCTCCAGAGTCCCTCCAAGAGCCAGGCCCCGGCTACTCTAATACTTCATTCCCTTCTGCTCCTGCTGAAACATTTCTGGATCAACTACTGCACGGCAGTGGTCACCAGGCTACTTTGGTTTGTTTTGTTTCAGGCTTAAGCTGCCTTCCACACCTTCAGGGTATCAGGAAAGCACAGGGAGAGGTGGGAAGGAGATGCAAACAGCTTATCCTCCTAAAGCAGCTTTCCTTGACCTCAACAGGAGAACAGGTTCCTTCAGGTTTTCTTCTTTTTCATTTAAAAGAAGCCTTAATTGATCCTTGCCAAGAACTACAAGGTCATACTCCGACCACAGATGTGGAAATGGGTCTGCATAAAGCAAGAAATTGTTTTTCTAAAGAAACGTTCTTTGGGTACCCATTTTCTGTGGATAATGTGAAAGAGTAGCCTGCCCAGGTGCAGAAAACACATGGGTGATAACTGCATTAATTCCCTATACATGTCCTAAAAGGTGGGCAAGGTGTCTTAAATCAGAATATAGTCTAAATGCATCTTTATAGTCTGTAAGAAAGGCTGATGAGCAAACTAATACTCTTGAAAGAGAACACTTTGGCCAATTAAGATATTAAATTATTTTAATGCCTTAATAAGACTATTGACATTTAAACTAGTCAGGGTCTCACACACCTGTAATCACAATACTTGAGTAGAAGGAGGAGGAACAGAAGTTGGAAGACCATCCTCCACTAAACAGTGAGTTCAAGCATAGACTGAGCTACCTAATACCCTATCTCAAAAAGACAAAAACTAGGTGCTGGAGAGATGCCAACTGCTCTTGCAGAGGACCCGGGTTCCATCCCCAGCACCCACATGGCAGCTAAGAACCGTCTTTAACTCCAGTTCCAGGGAATCCGTCGCCTTCTTCTGACCTCCACAGCATTGCACGACACAGGTGCACCAACCTACATGTAGACAGTACACTCACACACATAAAAAATAATAATAAAAAAAAGCAAAAGGCAAAACAAGCCTATGTTTAAAAAACAACAACAACAAAAAAAAAAACCTAAGGGAGGGAGGGAGGAAGGAAGAAGATCTACATTTAAAAGAGGGTGATGGGGTGATGGGGTGATGGGGGTGTACTATTCTAATTTATTAAACCAGGTTGCCTAGGGCTTGGGAGATAGTTTGTAAAGTGCTTGTTGAAAAACATGAGGACCAAAATTTAGATATTCAGTACCCAAATAAAAAACTGCATACAGGGGCTGGAGAGATGGCCTAGCAGTTAAGAGCGCCGACTACTCTTGCAGAGGACCTGGGTTCGATTCCTAGCACCCACATGGTGGCTGAGAACCATCTGAAACTCCAATTCCAGGAGAACTCCAGTTCCAGGGGAATCCGACACCCTCTTCTGACCTCCGCGGCATTGCACAACATGGATGCACAGACCTGCGTGCAGACAGTACATTCATACACATAGAGAAAAATAAATAAATAAAAAATTAAAAAAATATATATATATATAAAACTGCATACAATTGGGTCTTGTCAGTAATCCCACATTCCTAGGGCTCACCAGCCAGCCAGTCTAGCCAAATTAGTCTTCTCCAGGTTTGGTGAGAGACTCTGACTCAGAAAATAAGGTCCTGTAGAGTGGTTGAGGAAAACATCTAGCATTGACTTCTGGCCTCCATGTACATTGTACATATATGCACATATACACATACATAACACCAAAGATACACTAAATAAACAAAATCATGAAAATGTAAACAAAAACAACCAAAGAATGGCTACTTTAAAACTTAGTTAGCCTTATTTGCTAACATATATTAATGTAAACATAAACCACACACACATATCTTGTATATCTTCATTTCCTCTGAAATTCTAAATGAGGGTTTATTAAAAACAAACATTCTGCCTGCTTCCAACAGGATTTTTCTAGCCATCATACTAGTACGGGGAGGAAGCAGTGCTTGTAAGTGTCAATCGGTAACCAAATGTCCAACAAATAACAGTAGGAAAATTTATATCCATTATTTTCATGTCCTACTCAAAGCAAAATAAGTCTTCTTAAAAGATAAACAAAGCGGGCTGGAGAGATGGCCTACTGATTGAGAGCACCGACTGCTCTTGCAGAGGACCCGGGTTCGATCCCCAGCACCCACATAGCAGCTGAGAACTGTCTTTAACTCCAGTTCCAGGGGAATCCTACACCCTCTTCTGTCCTAGCGGCGTTGCACGACACGGGTGCAGGAATCTACATGCAGACAAGTACGTTCATGCACATACAAAAATAAATAAAAAATTAAAAAAAAAAGATAAACAAAGCATATGAAATAAAAATATAGAGCCAATAAAATGTGGAGACTCCTTCAGGCTGCAGGTCCACAGACTGGGCTCTTCTGTCCCATGCATGCATACATCCTTTATTACATCTTTACTCTCCCACAGTCCCAGGGCATTGCTTAGTCATCTGTGCAACTTTACACATGCCATTTATAATCTCTGTGAGCCTTAAAGGAGTTCAGGACTAGCCTCAACTATCTAGCAAGTTTGAAGTCAACCTGGGCTACATGAAACAAGCCATTTACATCTCTCTGAGCCTTAAAAGGGAGAAATCATATTTAACATACTATTGGACTAAAGGCTTATTTAAAAAAAAAAAAGCCAGCATGATATCTAGTACATTATGGAAGTTTTAAAACACTGATGATCTCTTTCCCTCTCTCCCACCCTTCTAAAGAGCCGCAGTTACAAACAAGCTTAGCATGGAAGCAAGCTCTGGTGTCTCTGAAGGCACATGGGTCAGATGTGTATGCTAGCTACCAATGAATATTTGTCAATTAATATTGAACATCAGAAAAAGATCCTAACTGACTAGCTCCCAGATAATTGTAAGACGTCAGGCTATGTCCCTGCCCTGCAGAGTATTGTCCTGCTTAGAACAGGAACATCACCAGACTCATGTCAGGAACCATGGTCATGCCCTAAGCAAGGGCATCTCTAACAGAAGAATTATTCTAGCCAGGCGTGGTGGCACACGCCTTTGATCCTAGCACTTGGGAGGCAGAGGCAGACAGATCTCTGTAAGTTCAAGGCCAGCCTGGTCTACGGAGTGAGTTCCAGGACAGCTGGGGCTACAAGGAGACCCTGTCTTGAAAAAACAGAAAAAAAAAAAAAAAAAAAAAGAATTCCTAAACAGTTCCCAAGCAAAGGGCACAAACTGATAACTCTTAGTTGTATAGGCAAAAGCAAAAAAGACACTATTAATCAAAATAATAAAACTTTAAATAGGATAATTCTAAACTAAAAGTAGCTAGGCTGTCAAGCTAATTCAGACTCACTTTAAACAAAGACTCTAATGGTCCTCAAAGTAGAGGCAGGTCAGAGAAGGAAATACCTCTAAAATCACTGCCCAATAAACCAAACCCCAATGGTAAGGAAAGGGTCTTTCCTCTCTGCACACTTATTTGAGGGATCTGTGGGATGTGTCCTGGAACAGCAGGGTTTTGCCAGTCCACTGAGATAACAGGGACTCAGCAAGACAACGTAAGTGAGAGGGTCAGAGAAAGAAGTCTTTGGCCAGCATGTGTCCACAAAGGCCTGGCAGTCCACACCATGGAGTGTCCATGGACCCCAGGGCAGAGAGAGCAATGAAGACAGTGCCTGGACTTCCCCAATCCCTCGAGCCCAATGGGAAAGAAGAAGCAAGGAGAAACACAGGTTCAAAAGTCTCCTGCTCTAGATCTCAAAACAGACTGGAGTGAGAATTGAAACAATGAAACCTCTCACTCTATTTGAAAATGAATGATAAACAGAACAAATCTGAGCATCCCCTGCTACGAAGAAATCTGAAATACTCACATTTAGTATGTGTCTACTGTTCTAAGTCCCCCAGAGGACCTCAGAGGCCACAGTGGCGGTAAAATGACAATGAATGCATTCCTTCAGTATGACGATGGCTAGCACATTTATGTTTGTTTGTTGACATCAACTTTGAGGGGCACATTTATGTGTCTTTCATAAGAAGCAGTCAGCCAACAGGAGGAATTCTAGGCAACTTCAGAAGACTGGGTGTGGGGCCCTGGTCCACTCCCCAGGAGCCTCCCTCGCATTTTGGGAAGATGTTTCTCTTCCGGTTCCATCTGGGTCCTCAGTCCCGTCAGGTGACGCCCTCGGGTCCATCACTCCCTTTCCTCCTCTTCCATTTTCCTATCACCTTGTCTAACCCACCTCACTATGGAAAAATTATCTCTAAAGTCTAAAGTGA
The DNA here is from genome assembly GCA_009823505.1 of Rhizomys pruinosus. Classification (NCBI taxonomy): domain Eukaryota; kingdom Metazoa; phylum Chordata; class Mammalia; order Rodentia; family Spalacidae; genus Rhizomys; species Rhizomys pruinosus. The sequence continues at coordinate 1,169,156 of VZQC01013084.1, read as the reverse complement.
TACAAATATAAGAGGTTATCTAAATGTTTTTAAATCTTCACATCTCAGACTTCTTAAGGCAACTGCCATTATTCCAAATACCTAAGTTTATGTTAACTTTTTTGTATTTTACAACATATTTTTACTTTAACCATTTCTCTGGGAGTCACGCATGGTCTGAGGTCAGGATTAATAGTGGGAACCGCACCTGCCCACTCTTCGGCCTGGACTTCTCCCTACCGAACAGTATTCTGTAGTCTCGCTATTGCCTGGCAGCCATCATACTTAGTATTTAGTCAGGAATATAATCCTTAGATAATATTTTCTTCCTAAATGAGAATACAACCTGCCTCACTTGGTGGTTGGGTTTTTACTGTAGAGGTACATCAGAGGGTTTGGTTGCTAGGGACATGCACGTACCACAGAATGGTCGGCATCCACTTTGGGCATATTTATGTACCTCAGCAGATTAGTAACTAAAGTCACATTATGAGGCATGTATTTCCAACCTTACACTGAAGTTATATTATAGTTACTGAGCCAAGTCTGGGAAATAGTAATATCCATATTTTCTCCCTTCATTTGAGGTAGGGAACTGTTCCTTTGTCTGCCTCAAGTATCCACTTGCCTTGGGCCTTCGGAATTGGAAGTAGGCAGAGGGGACATTTTATCACCTTCACAGCAGATAGAACAGGAGTGAGTAGCATTTAGACGGTGTAATGTAGTAAGGCTCTCTGACGTTGTCCCAGGACAATACACAGTGAAGCAGAATGGCCTAAGAAGGCCAGCACTGGGCTTTCCCCACCCAGCTGTATTTCTGGTGGTGTGGACAAGGCCAGAATTCTACCAGAAACATCCCAAAGGAGAATGAAGATGGTAGTACAGCAACAGACAGCAGACCCTGCCCGATGAGAGGAAAGACGTGCCCCATTACAGTGGAGACTCCTGGGACGGTCCCCTAGACCCTGGGCTGGATGGAAGGCACGCTAGAGATGTACAGGAGTCCAGAAAGGGCCCTCAGAAGCTGAGAGGCAGTCTAGAAAAGCTCAGCTCAGAGTATAATCAGGCCCTGGCATGCCTAAAAGAACATGAATTACACAACCCAACCAAAGTAAGGATGGATGAGCCCACTGAGAATCAGCGTGAAGCCAAACGCTCCTCGGTCCCCAAGCCCCCACCTCCTTCCCCATCCTGGAGAGGAACCTGGAGGAAGGCAGCTAGAGGAGACACAAAGTATTTATTTAATTGAATAAATGTGCAAAACCTGAAGGAATTGTTTCTATGAGTCCATGAGACAACGGATCCTACAGGACTCATTTTATTATCTACTACCCAGTGGCCAGAGGCTCAGGAGCAACAAATCTTTGGAAGAAATGAAGAAGTGACATGGTTCTTGCCTGGGCACAGCTTGCAGAGGTCTATAATCTTGCTAACTAGCATACAGAAGACAAGTCCCACTTTCATAAATTATATTTCAGTGTAATGCCATCATTTTCATAACTGATCACAACCCCCTTTGTTCCCTCTGATTGCTACAATGACACACACACAAGAGACTCTCACAGGCTCACAACTGCAATTATGGTTTCTCTTTCTTCTATCCCACACCATGTCCAGAAACTATGAGCTGTCTTCTTTCTATGTTTGTCTCACCTAGGTCATTATCTGGCATGTGGCTGGCCTGCAATAAAATTTTACTGAATAAATGAAAGTCATAAGGAATGAATGGAGATTCAACAAAAACTAAAATACAGCCATGTTCTTCCATTACACACAACCTGGGGAATACCATCCTTCCCGTTTTCTTAGATATGTTGATTTTTATATAAAGATATCATGCAGAAAGGACTATAGGGAAGAGAGAGGAAAGTAACCGCAACATAGAGAGGCCAAAATAGAGCAGTTTAACAACTCAACTGACATGAAGCATTTAGTAAGCAGATTCCCAGGAAGAAAGGAAGCAGGGAAAGAGGAAAAAAAAAGTCTCAGGCCAGGGTTATACAATGGGAGCAAACCAAACATACCAAATCATTTGTTCCGTCAATGTAGCAAGAGCCCAGCATGTGAAAGCTGACTATCACTATGAACTATAATTATGGAATTAGGAGTCTATCATGTTACGTAATAAACCTGAACATTCAACTAGTTGGAGGATTTTTCAAAATCCAACCTGAATCCTCTGTTTCAATACCTTAAGTCCACCAAGTACTCAGATAAGGAATGTGCTAAGTGTATAAATAGGTCACTTGTGGTAGCAACAGCAATATTCTTTTCTTCCTTGATGTTTGTTTGTTCGTCCCCCCCACCCAATGCTGGGCATAGAACCCAGAGTACTATGCATGCTAAGCAAGCACTGTATCACTAGATTCCCAGCCCTATAAATGTTATCTTTATGACGAGAACCAAGTGGAAATTCTGAGAACAGGAAGAATAGTCCTTTAGTGATAAGATTCAGAGCCTGAACATGAATCTCATAAGACTTAGAATTCATGAAGATTTTACTTAGTATTTAGCCTAAGTATTTCTAAGTCAGATTCATTTAGCTGAGACAAACATTTCCAGCCCTCAAGCACTCCTTCAAATGACCTTAATCTCTGAATGCTGATATTAGTATGGACAACTGAGAAAAACATACACTCTAAAAAAAAACCTGAAGAATGTCACTAAGAACCTGTAGCATCTGGGGTTGGCTTGCTAGGAGAGAGGTGGTGTTTCCACAACAAAGCAAACAGAAACAAACACTAGCTGCTCCACTGACCACCTGACGCTCTCCCTGTGGCCACTGTGCTGTCCAGCAAACATGGGTTGGGCCAGACACCCCTGAGTAGTACAACTGGTTACACAAGCATTGAACATTATCTTCCCCCAAATTTTCTCAAGTCACAATAACACACAATCAAAACATGGGCCATAAACAACTAGGTAATGGGTGGAAAAATCCTACACAATAAATAATGGGGGTAAAGAGAACTCAGTCCCAAATTCAGGACTTGCATTGGCAATATGGCCAGCTCTCCATGCGTGCCAGTTCTAATCTACAGATTCAACCAATCTCAGAAAACCTTAAGGGAGAAATCGAGTTTGCAGTATACAGACTTTTCTCTTGGCATTACTCCCTACACATTGTAATAACTATTTTACATAGCTTTATATTGTATTAGGTATTATAAAAATTCTAGAAATCATTTAAATCATACAGGGGATGCAGTGCATACTTATATCCCATCAAGGAGGAAGATGCCAGAGGATCTCGAGTTCTGGACAAGCCTAGTCTGCATAGTGAGTTCCAAGCCAGATTGGACTACAGCCCTGTTGTAAAGCACAGAGGGTTAAGGGCACACTCAGTAGTAGAGTGCTTGCTTACCACGCACAAGACCACGGGCTCGTTCTCCAGCACGGCACTATCTAGATATACAGGAGAATTGTGCAAATATATGCAGGTACTACACATTTTTATGTAAGGGGCATGAACATTTGCAGATCTGGGTGTCTGAGGGGGGTTTCTGGACCAGTCCTCTTCAGACACTGAGGGACAGCTTATCATCAGAACACACAAAGCAGTAATTCTCAGTCAATACATTATTAATTTAGGAGATAAATGAATTCTTTGGATTAGTTTAGGAAATAAAGATGTTTGGTACATGACAGCTAATTGGTTAAAGAAAATAAAATCTGTGGCCCCTGTAGAGTTTTTAACCTCTTTTTTTTTTTTAATTTTATTTATTTCTGTATGTGTATGAATGAACTGTCTGCATGCAAGTCTGTGCACTCGTGTCATGCAGTGCCGCGGTCAGAAGTGGAACTGGAGTTCTCCTGGAATTGGAGTTTCAGATGGTTCTCGGATGCCATGTGGGTGCTGGGGATCGAACCCGGGTCCTCTGCAAGAGCGGTCGGCGCTCTTAACCTCTTAAGGGCAAGTGAATCAAACTCAGATTGGTCTTCATTACAAAAGAGCATGCAATTTAAAAGAGACAAGATCTTCCTCCTTCCCACTCACAATAAGAAAGCTGAAAACTCCAAGTTGTTGGAGTACCTACTGAGTTATGGTAGTGGATGTCATACAAGTGTGTAATGAGAGGCTCTGCCTGGCATGTCACCTCTCAGTAATGGGACAAGTGACATTTCTTTGAAATAAACATGTCCATATCAGCATAATTTTCTGAAACTTAATGATACTGAAACAACTTTATTGAAAACTCAAGACATCATTTCTAAGAAATGACAGAAGCTCCAAGAAGGGCCTGACACACACACACACATACACATACACACACACACACACACACACAAAATCACTATGATGGCTGTACTTGGAACCTGCCATCTGACATACCATAATCTTTGGCATGGGCTGTGATCTTTAGATAAAACCCACCTTTGCATTAAGGACTAGTTTACAAACATCATTGAAATAGTTATAAAATATAATAAGAGAAACCAGATTGTGTTGTGGACATTGCCTTGGGGAGTTTTGCTTTTGTTTCTCTTGCTCTGAAAGGCATCCAAACAGTTTCTTCTTGAGGGAATCACCCATTGTATGAGTCCTGGTAGCAGGAGAGACCCTAATTCACAATAAGGAAATGGACATTTCCTTTCATGGTCCCTGGAAGTCATGTGACACCTTTCCTGGTCCCTAGAAGTCAGCCTGGGTCCCCTCCCAGGCTGTGAATTTGAAGAGTGGCACAAAGACCCAGAGTCCTTGGAGACTGTTCACAAGAGCAGCAGGGTGACTTCAAAGGAGGGAGAGGGTCAGCACCGCCCCTCAGCAGTTTGGCAGCATAGAAGGTGGAAACCCTAGGCCTAGTTCCCTAGGGCAGGCCCTCTGTTCTCAGCTTGGGCTTCCAGCCCTCTTCCAACTACTTTATTCTCTGCTTATATTAGAGTTCTGTTGCTTGCTGGAAGGTCTGTGACTCACTCAAGGGGAGAGGTGTTTTACATTTGAGACATAAAGTGAATAAGCCTCACCCAGTATCCACTTTGTATGAAAGATGGTAATAAATTCTTTAGTAAAGACCATATAATTTGAGAGCTCATTTTATTTCATTTCTATCTCAGCTATGGAGCCTTGTTAAAGCTCTGCTTTCTCAACACTAGCAGTTAAGAAGAAAGACATTCACAGTCCAAATATTTATTCTATGAAATTAATCTCCAATGATGGAAATCAAAATAAGTTTACATTTGTGGAGTAGAATGACAGAGAAGGCAGCAAAGGAGCTTGAGAATATTGGTGGAATTCTGTATCTTCATTGTGGTAAAGGTACATAATATATATATATATAATATATATATATATACACACACATATGTAAAAATATATTAGGTGTGGCTTCGGATTTGTGCATATAACTACAGATAATTTTTCTGAATGAACACAAGCACATACACATGAAGTCATGAACATAAAGACTTATAGAAATATGGCCCAGAAGCTGTGTTGATTTCCACATGATGACATGGATGTTCAGGCCATCAACAATCTTTATTTGCACATTCACTTTCCTTTGACCTTGACTTTCAGGCATTCTAACTTAAGGATAGACAATTCCCCTCGGACACATTCCAATGCCAGTGACACCATTCAGCACCCAACATGGAGTCGGGTTTATGATCAGTTGGGTTTCATTTTTCTTCACACCTTTAATCTTTTGATCAAAAAACTTGGCAGGTTTCCAAGGAAATACCCCAGCTCCACAATGTCTGTGTCAGCATCTCCTAACCCCCAACTCAGAAAATGATCTCTCTGCATTCAAATCTCTTATTTCCTTTTTTCAACAAGTGACCTGACAATCTCCCTAACCGGTCCCAAAGATGACAATAATTAACTATGTTCCCCTTTGCTTATCCAAGCACCCTACATGGCCAATTACAACCCCAACAAAGGCTAAACAAAGAAACCCCTCTTAACCAGTGCTCATTGTGTTTATATTTAAATAACCATTTTCAATAGGTCAATCTACAAAGTAATGATTTCCAATCCTAGAACAAAATTACCCAACTCACTGGTTTCCTTCTATTTTCCTCCTAAGAGAGATATAAAGAGCTATGTTAAGAGCCTGCACCGCAAGCAGTTAGAAGCATGCTGCTGCTCTGTTAGCTTAATGAGGACTATTGTTCTGTGCATAAAAGCATGCTGGTAACTTCAAGGGGAAACTGCATCGAAATCTGTGCCAGTTCTAGATAGTTATCTTCTCTCTTTTTTTTTTTTTTTCTCACTAGCTAACATGCATCCAGAGTTCTATACAAATTGTGCACAAGTTTGCTGGAAATTTCAGGCCCTACCTATTGCAGAAACTGGGTACAGCTTTAACAGAAAGACCCACACTGGTCCTGATACTCTAGGTACCAAACCACTCGAGGAGGAAAAAGGTATTTGTCCCAAGAGGCAGAGAGAAGCAAAGAGAAATCAAGAGATCTAATGCCTTCCTCAGTACAAGAAAATGGACTACCATATCATTGTTGCACCAGTCTGTTCCCTCATGTCTCACAAGCACAATGATTCCAGTCTACCTATGTAGAATCTTTTTTTTTTTTTTTAAATAAAAGTAGAACTAGAGACAGCAAGACAGCTAAGCAGATAGAGGTGCTTGCTACTAAGCCTGACAGCCTAGGTTTGATCCCTGGGACCAATATGATAGAAGGTTAAGAATTGACTCCCACAAGTTGTCCTCTGACCTCCAGAAGTCCATGACATGAGTGGGTACATACGCACACACACACACACACACACACACACACACACACATACGAGTCAACCAACCAATAAATAAATGTAATAAAAAATTTAATGGAACTATACTAATACACAAACTCAACAAAGGCATCATAAGGAAAGAACACTACAGACCAATATTGCCCATGTAAATAGATGCAGGTTAAATCCAGCAATACAGAAGAAAAAAATATCGTAAAAAAAAGATAGTACATTATAACCAATGGGGTTTATCCCACGAATTCAAGGCTGGTTCAACATTCAAATATGTTCAGTATAATTCTCTGTCTTAACAGAGGAAAGAACAAAAGCTGTGCTAGCTCAATAAACGCAGACAAAGCATTTTAAAAAATTCAACATCCATTCCTGATCAAATAAACAACAAAGCTCTTAGCAAACTAGGGATAGAAGAGAGCTTTTTCCTTCTTCCTTCCTTCCTTTCTTCCTTTCTTCCTTTCTTCCTTTCTTTCTTTCTTCCTTTCTTCCTTTCTTTCTTTCTTTCTTTCTTTCTTCTTTCCTTCCCTCTTTCCTCCTTTCCCCTCTCCCTTCCCTTTTTTTCATTTTGAGACAATGTCTCACTAAGTAGCCCCAACTGAACTAGAACTCCAAATCTTCCTGCTTCCTGCCTCTGAAGTCCTGGCACCACAGGCATGCTCTGCATTCAGCCAAAGATATCCAGGGGAAAAGAAATGCCCCGGAAGCCTAAGAACTAATATTGCACTTGATGGTGAGAGGCCGAGTGCTTTCCTGCTAAGGAACAAAAACAGGGATGACCCTCTTCACTAGTTCTGTTTAATAATTCAAGCTAAATAAGTGTTACAGAGATTAGATAAAAAGAAATAAATTTGTCTCTCTGCAGGCGACATGATTATCTATTTAAAAAAAAAAAAATGAACTTGCCAGGCGTTGTGGTGCATGCCTTTAATCCTAGCAACTTGGGAGGAAGAGGCAGGCGGATGTTTGTGATTTCAAGGCCAGCCTGGTCTTCAGAGTGAGTTCCAGGACAGCTGGGACTACAGGGAGACCCTGTCTCAAAAAGACAAAAAAAAAGAACCAACAGAAGCTTATCTACCTAATGATATTAGCAAAATCACAGAATAGAAAAGCTAATTGTAGAGGTAGAGGCAGGAGGATCAGAGTAAGCTCCAAGTCATCCCTGTCTACATAGCAAGTTCCAGGCCAGCCAGGGCGACATAGCAAGGCCCTGTCTCAAAAAGGAAAACAAAACAAAATTTAAAAAATGACTGTGTTCCTGTATGCCAACAATGAACAACTTGGAATTTGCACATTTTCATTGATTTATTTTTAATTTATGTGTATGAGTGCTTGGTCTGCACGGATATATGTGTACCACAAGCATACAATGCCCACAGAGGCAAGAAGAGGATGTTGGATCTCCTGAGGATGTTGGATCTCCTGAAACTGGAGTTTAGGATGGTTGTCAGCCACCATGTGGGTGTGGGAACTGAACCTGAGTCCTCTGCAAGAGCAGCTGCTGCTCCTAACCACTGAACCATCTCTCAGACACCTAGAATTTGAAGTTTTTAAAACAGTGACACTCATACTAGCATTAAAAACTTAAATACTTATGCATAACTCTAATAAAATATGTGCAACATCTGCTAGATGAAAGACAGTAAAACCTAAGTAGAGGGAGAGACACAAAATGTTCACAGGTTAAGAGACTTCTAGCTTCTTGAGATGTCAGTTCTTCCAATCTGCTCTCTGAATACAATCCAACTAAAATCTCAGAAGCTTTATTTAGATATCAGTAAGTTGATTATGGAATTTCTATCAAAAAGCAAGCAGGAACTGACAAAATGATTCTTTCATAGAATGATTCTTTCTTTCAGAGAACAATAAATCTAGGAGACTCACACTGCTCAAGTTTAAGACTGTAAAACCACACTGACCAACTCTGTACTATTGGTAAAGAGCTCCACCCAGGCAGAACAGGCATGCAGCTTAGAAATCAATCTACACAAACATAGCCAGCTTTGTTGTTTCACGTTGTCAAAGTAACAAAGGTGTATTTCCATAGAGAAAAGGTAATCTTTTAACAAATGGTGCTAGAACAACTGAACGTATATACTAAAAAATATGGTTAACACATACCTCATATATACAAAACTTGACTACACAGCATTACAGATTTCAACTTAAGTGCTAGACTGTAGATTTTTAGAAGAAGATAAAATCTGCATGACCCTGTGTTTACCAAAGAATTTTTAGATATGGCACTAAAGACATGATCCATAAAAATAAATTTCAGGGCTACCAAGATGACTCAGTGGGTAAAGATACCCACTGCCAAGCCTGCCAGGCCTGACAATTAGTTCAAACCCAGCACCAACAGGGTGAAAGACAAAAACCGAATCCTGAAATTTGTCCTCTGACCTACACACAAACACACATACTACTGTGATACTCATGCACCTAGGCACAAACACATAAAATAAATAAATAAGTAAATAAATGTAATTAATTTTTTAATAAGAGAAAACTCAGTAAATTAGACTCATTGCAAAAATCAGAACTTTCTCAGTATGAAAAACATGGTAAATAAACTAAAAAAAAAAAAAAAAAGCCATAGGCTGAGAGAAAAATACTTGTAAATCAAATTTCTGGAAACAAAGTTGTATCCAAAATATATAAACTCTTAGAAGTCAACAAGAAGGAGTGCACAGAGCTCAGACTGAGGATTTCCCAGGACCACCTGAAGCACAGAGTACCGGGGCGGGGGGCTAAACAGGCATACCCCCCCAAATGGAATTGCCGAGGTAATGTCCAAGTGGATTCTTTGGAGAACCTTCAGAACAGAAAGGGAAGAGTGAGTTAGACTTCCAATAGAAAGCCTAAAACTCAGACAAATCAACACTCCATAAGCAAGGAGAAAAACAAATCAAACAAACAAACAATGAAGGCATCTGAAGGAGACAAGCAAAGCAAGCCTTCAACACAGTGAAGAGGCATTTGGGATTCGCACTGGAATACAGGCAAAGAAAAACCTATATGCCAGGGACAGGAAGAAGGGACAACATGGGAAAGGTGCAGGATAATTCCACACCAAGCTCTACCAACCCTGTGGGAGATTCCTACGGTGGGATCCCCTGGGGACTGGCCCAGGACACAGATCTTAGAGGAACAATTACAGACATATTCAAAGAAATCAAAGAATATAAAGAACAAGTGAGAGAACTAAGGAGAGAGAATGAAAAAACTCAAAAAGGACCTAGAGAGAGAGAATGACAAACTGCAGAAAGAAGTGGAAACACTAAAAAGATCCCATGCTGAAAAAGAAAAGGAAACCAACCAGCGAAGCAAAGACCTACAGGAAGAGATTGAGAAGCTCCAAAAGGGCGTAGAAATACTAAAGAAATCACAAGATGAAATGAAAAAGGAAATCAAACACTCATCCAATCAAGAGGAAAGGAATGGAAAAAGCCTCAGAAGTAGAATGGAGGAAGCAGAACAAAGAATATCAGACCTGGAAGATAACACAGAACAACTGAAAACCTCAAGTAAAGATTATGAAAAATTTAAAAATACACAAAAGTGGAACAACCAGGAACTATGGGACACTATGAAAAGATCAAACCTCCACATCATAGGAATAGAGGAAGGAGAAAAATCCCAAGAGAATGGTATTGATCAGATCTTCAACAGAATAATGCATGAAAATTTCCCCAAACTAAAAAAAGACAAACCAATACAAATACAAGAAGCACATAGAACTCTAATCAGACAAGATCAGGAAAGAAACTCTCCACCTAATATTAAAAACACTAGATGCCCAAAACAAAGACAAAATTCTGAAAGCCACAAGAGAAAAACAAGTTGCATACAAGGGGAAACCTGTAAGAATTACAACTGACTTCTCAGTGCAAACTATGAAAGCAAGAAGAACATGGAGCAAAGCATTCCCAGTGTTAAAAGACTATAGATGCCAACCCAGGTTACTATACCCAGCAAAAATATCGATTATAGTTGAAGGAGAAAGAAAAATCTTCCATGACATAAACAAGATGAAGGAATACATGTCCAGAAAACCAACCCTTCAGAGAATACTTGAAGCAATTCAAAGGACAGAAGAAAGGAGCAACGATCCCCAGATACTTAGAAAGAGAAATTAATAAAAGCATAACTGCAGAAGTAGAAACCTAGACCAAAAATGAAAATGGATAATAAGGTGAAAGGAAGCAACACACATCTATCAGTTATAACCTTAAATATTAATGGTCTAAACTCCCCAATCAAAAGACATAGGCTGGGAGTTTGGATTAGGAAACAGAACCCATCTATATGCTGTCAGCAAGATATGCATCTTAACCTTCAAGGATAGGCACCGCCTTAAAGTGAAAGGATGGAAAAAATATTCCAAGCAAATGGTAGCAAAGAGAAAGCAGGTGTTGCTATTTTAATATCAGAAAAAAATAGACTTCAAAGTAAAAGAAATCAGAAGAGACAGAGATGGCCATTACATTTTTATCAAAGGAACAATTGACCATGAAGATTTCACAATCATGAATATATATGCACCAAACTCTGGTGCACCAAACTTTGTAAAGACAATTCTCCAGGACCTCAAGGCACAGATTAACCCCAGTACACTCATAGTAGAGGACTTCGATACCCCACTGAGCCCTTTGGACAGGTCCACCAGACAAAGAATAAACAGAAAGACATCTGAACTGAAAGAGATGATACACCAAACAGACCTCACAGACATCTACCGAATATTCCACCCTAATACCAGGGAATACACTTTCTACTCAGCACCCCAAAGAACATTCTCCAAAATCAACCACATACAGGGACACAGAAGAAACCTCCACAAATACAAAAAGACTGAAATACTTTTATGCATTCTATCAGACCACAACATAATAAAGCTCACTATCAACACCAGGATAAGCCCTACTATCTAGAAGAACACATGGAGACTAAACAACCCACTTCTGAATAATGAATGGGTCAAGGAAGAGAGAAAGAAAGAAAGAAAGAAAGAAAGAAAGAAAGAAAGAAAGAAAGAAAGAAAGAAAGAAAGAAAGAAAGAAAAGCATTCCTGGAACTGAATGACAATGATAATACAACACAATAAAACCTGTGGGATATTTAAAAAGCAGTCCTGAGAGGTAAGTTTATAGCCCTGAGTGCCCACATCAAAAAAAATAGAAAGAACACAAGTGAACGATCTAACACTGCAGCTAAAAACACTTGAGAGACAACAAATGAACTCTAAATGCAACAGACAGGAAGAAATAGCAAAAATCAGAGCAGAAATCAATGAAATAGAAACAAAGAAAATAATAGAAAAATGCAACAGACAGGAAGAAATAACAAAAATCAGAGCAGAAATCAATGAAGTAGAAACAAAGAAAACAATACAAAAAAAAAAAATCAATGAATCCAAAAGTTGGTTCTTTGAGAGAATAAACAAGATAGACAGACCTCTGTCCCAGTTAACCAAAAGAAAGAAGGAACAACTCCAAATCAATAGAATCTGTGAAGAAAGGGGAAATATCACAACAGACAAAGAAAAGATCCAGACAATCATATGGGAATACTTCAAAAACGTATATTCTACTAAGTTTGAAAACCTAAGAGAAATGGATGAATATCTGAAATCCTGGGAATCACCAAAGCTCAACCAAGAAGAGATCGACAGCTTAAACAGACCCATAATATATGAGGAAATTTAAGATGTAATAAGAAACCTCCCACAGGGCTGGAGAGATGGCTCAGTGGTTAAGAGCGCCAACTTCTCTTGCAAAGGACCCGGGTTCGATTCCCAGCACCCCCATGGTGGCTAAGAACCGTTTTTAACTCCAGTTCCAGGGAAATCCAATGCCCTCTTCTGACCTCTGCGGCACTGCACGACATGGGTGCACCAACCTACATGCAGACAGTACACTCATACACATAAAAAATAATAAACAAATAAAAATTTAAAAAAGAAACCTCCCAACTGAAAAAAGCCCAGGCCCAGAAGGTTTCACAGCAGAATTCTATAAAACATTTCAAAAAGACTTACAACCATTATTACTCAAATTGTTTAGAAGGATACAAACAGAGGGAATTCTCCCAAATTCCTCTATGAAGCCAGCAACATTCTAATACCAAAACCAGGCAAAGATACAACCAAAAAGGAAAACTATAGACCCATCTCATTAATGAACACAGATGCCAAAATTCTCTACAAAATAACTTGCAAACTGCATACAGACACGCAGGGATGGTTCAACATATGAAAATCAATAAATATCAAATATATAAATGGACTGAAAGACAAAAACCACACAACCATCTCAATTGACACAGAAAAAGCCTTTGACAAAATCTAGCATCCCTTCATGCTTAA
>VZQC01013084.1:1119262-1155271 GCA_009823505.1 Rhizomys pruinosus | reverse complement strand
GTCTATTGGTATCATCTGGCCTGATCTTGTATACAGGGTGCACCTGCACAGCTCAAACGGTGAGCGTGGCTTTACTTTGAGGTAGGAGGGAATCAGGTGTTAATCATAAGCTAAAGTCTCGGGTGCCATCCTGGGACCCTCGCCACACCTGCTCTCCACAAGCTAAAACTTACAGTACTGTGAACTTGTGAAGATAAAGAACAATGTGAGAATCGCATGTTGATGTGGAAGCTGCAAGATGATGCAGCAACTTGGGAGAACTGCTTTGCAAATGTTTTCATAAAATCAAACACAGCTAATGATAGGACTCAGCAATATTACTCTGTATTTTAGCCAAGTGAATTAAAAACCTATATTTGCATAAAAATATGAATGTAAATATTTAAAGCATCTTATCTATAATCACTAAAACCTGGTCCTTGAACAGATGAATGATTAAATTATAGTATATCCAGATGGAACACTACTTAGTGGTATAAAACAACACACACACACACACAAACACACACACACACACATACACGCACAAATCTCAAATGCATTTTGATAAGTACAGGAAGTCACACCACCAAAGACTACATATTTTATGACTCGGCATATAATACAGTCTACCAAAGGAAAACTGTAGGAAGGAAAACAGGATAGCATTTGTTAGGGATTAGAAATAAAGGAGGGTTTGGCTCTAAGAGACGAACACAAGAAAACCAGAGAGCTGATGGGGCTCTCTGGGTGTAAGACTGTTTTTGCCAAAGCCTACAGAACTCTACAATACAGGAAGCTAATTTTAGTGTATGTAATTTTTTTTAAATCATCCAAGATTATGGAAGAGCACAGGATGAAATATGGTCAGTAGCCCTGAAGCTAAGTATTTTAAATGTTTAAGGGATTCAGAAGAAGGGTGCTGACCTCAGTCCCTGAGTTTCTGCTATAAGGCAATAAAGAGCTGATCATTAACTGCTCCAACAGGCAAATCTATATTCTCATAGAGATCCAGGTTAGCAGTATTATAACCCTTACAAGTAATCTGTTTGGAAAAAAAAATCAGGAAATACACTGTAGATAATGTCAGCTGAGTTTTCACTGTCAGAGAAAACAGTTTAAACCAAGAGTAAACACAAAAATGTTTTGAGGTGCTGGACTGGAGTCAGAAAACCAGCCCTGCTAGCCACTAGACACCACCTCACCGACTTCTTGTTATAATTCAAAAACAACTTTACAAGGCCAGGCACAGTGACGTCCCAGCTACTCAGGTGACTGAGGCAGGAGGCAAGCTTGAACTACTTCATTCTAGCAGAGTCTGCACAAACAGCAAGACTCTATCTCAAAAAAAAAAAAAAAATCCATTGCTTTTCAAATAAAAATTTAATAAAACCCATGAGTTTGCCTCTGAGTTCTAGTCAGAGATGATTACATTAAACTGAACATATGGCTCTGTTCAGTAATGCATACAATAGTTTCCATGGGAATCCCCAATTTCTGCTCAGATTCAGTTCTAACTGCTCCTTTGTAGGTCTTTTTTTTTTTTTTTTTTTTTTGTCTTTTTGAGACAGGGTCTCCCTGTAGCTCCAGCTGTCCTGGAACTCACTCTGTAGACCAGGCTGGCCTTGAACTCAGAAAGATCTGCCTGCCTCTGCCTCCCAAGTGCTAGGATTAAAGGCCTACAAAGGGCCGTGCGCCACCACGCCCGGCCCTTTGTAGGTCTTATTATCCGGAACACTCCAACCAGCCCACAGTCCAGCCTCCTTCCATTTCAGAACTGACGAGGAATACCACTTCCTGGACAGAGGCAGAACTAATGTCTTCACCAAACCACAGCCACCTGCTTACCCTCCTCCATTACCGATTCATTACACAGTTGACATATATATGCCATCACTATAACCACACGGCAAAATCACCTTCCACATATAAAAACAGATAAATCTTTTTTTTAAAAAATGGGAGTTAGCTCAGTTGTTGAAGTGCTTGTTGCCACATAACAGTAAGGAACTGAGCTCTATCCCAGAACCCATGAAAAAAGCCAGAAATGGTAGGACATGCTTAGAACCCACTGCTGGGGAAGGACAGGGAGATCCCTGGGACTCGTTGCTGAGTCCCAGGAACCGAGAGACCTTATCTCAAAAATAAGGTGGATGGCTAGAGTTCCAGAGGCTCCGACACCCTCTCTGGCTTCCACAGGTACCAGGCATGCATGTGGTACTCTTACATACATGCAGGTAAACCCACACATAAAAAAGAAAAATAAATGTCTTTTTAAAAATTCAAGAATATAACATAGTGTTCTGAGTGAAAAAAAAAAATCTAACAGATAAAACCTGACCTCAAATGTAAATGTTTGTGTATTATTACATGTTCATTCTTGGATTTTATCAAATAAGACATTTTCCTGACATGAAAGGAGTCTACACATAGATTTTCTAAAACACCTTTATTATTTAATGAAGAATACAGTAAGGAAATAAAGAACCATGAAGTCAAAAGCCAAATAAAAATAAAAGACAACTTCACTGTTAATGAAACACAATTTTGAGCTTCTCATAAAAATAAAAAATAAAAAAAAAAAAAAGTCATCCAGGGGCCAGAGAGACGGCTCAGTGGTTCAGAGCACTGACTGCTCTGAGAGAGGACCGACTGCCAGCAGCCACATGGCTGCTAACAACTGTCCGTACTTCCAATTCCAGGGGATCAGACACCTTCTTCTGACCCCATGGGCATTGCACAGCATGGGTCCTGTTGGACACATGCAGGTAATATACTCACACAAATAAAAATTATAAAACAATAAATAAAAATTTTTTAAAAGTCATTGAACTAGTGCTTCTGCTTTAGTACTTGGGCTAGTATATCCAAATTTATGCAAAGCATTTTGACTCCTAATCAAAATATATACTATTCATTTCACACAACACTTTTTTAAAATACTTTATTACCTTTTAATTTTTTTAAATTTTTATTTATTATCTTTTATGTGTATGAGTGTATTGTCTGCATGTAGGCAGGTGCCCCAGTGTCCTGCAAAGCTTCAGAGGTCAGAAGAGAGTGTTGGATTCCCCTGGACCTGGAGTTAAAGACAGTTCTTAGACACCATGTGGGTGCTGGGAATCAAACCTGGGTCCTCTGCAAGAGCAGTCAGTGCTCTTAACTGCTGAGCCATCTCTCCAGCCCATATCTTTTAATTTTTATATGTATGGGTGTATTGCCTGCATGTATGTAAGTGAAACTGTGTCTTGCAATGCCTGCAGAGGTCATAAGAAGGTATCGGGACCCCTGGATCTGGAGTTAGAGGCAGTACGTTTTTTTTGTTGTTTTTTTTTGAGGCAGGATCTCCCTTTAGTCCCTGCTGGCCTGGAGCTTGCTATGTAGACCAGGCTCACCTTGAACTCACAGAGATCTCCCTGCCTCTGCATCCTGAGTGCTGGGATTAAAGGCGTGTGCTACCATGCCTGGCCTAAGACGGTTCTTAGCCGCTGTTCTAGTCTGTCTTCCATTGCTGTGACAAAACAATCTGACCGACACCAACTTGGGGAGGAAAGGGTTTATTCAGCTTACATCTCCTGGGTTACAGTTCATCACTTAGGGAGCCCAAGGCAGGAGCTCAGGGCAGAAGCCTGGAGGCAGGAGCTGAAGCACAGGCCATGAAGGAATGCTGTTCACTGGCTTGCTCCCCTGGCTCATGCCCACCCCGCCTTCTTATACGGTATGCAACAACCTGCCCAGGGGTGGCACTACTCATTGTGAGCTGGGCCCTCCCACACTGCTCAACCATCAAGACAATACTCCACAGATGTGGCCACAGGCCAATCCAATGGAGCCAATTCCCCAATTGAGGCTCCCTCAACCCAGGTGTGTCAAGTTGACACTAAAGCTATCCAGCACAATTGACCCCTTGTCAACTTGACACACAAAACACATCACTATTAAACCACCACCTTTCCAGTTCTTATCCCCAAAGTATGATGTTAACATTAATCACAACCTAAGACAGTACAACCTTAAAAGCCCCACAGTCCTTAAAATGTCCAAATGCTTAAAAGTTCAGTCTATTAAAAGTCTCTTAACTGTGGGCTGCTGTAAAATCCAAAACAAGTACTGTCTTATTTCAAAGGGAAGAATCAGGCACTCTCAAACAAAACCTAAGTCCAGCAAAGTAGCTCAAGGCTGGACACCTGGGATTCACTCACGATCTTCTGGGCTCCAAAGGGTCTCGGCAGCTCCCCCTCTCTGACTCTGCCGTCCGTGGCACACTCATCTCGCAGGCCCAGGCCGACTCCATTCTACACCTACCGCTGCTCTTGGTGGTCGTCCCAGGGTACCGGCATCTCCAAAAAGCTGGGGTCGCTACTGAAACTGAGGCAGCACCTTCACCAATGGTCTCTTCTGACCTCTCCTGGTGCAAAGCCTCAGCTTCTCTCCATGACCCCTGCAATCCTGGGGTCTTCACAGCAACCGAGGTGCACTTCCACCAATGGTCTTTCCTGACCTCTCACAGTGCCAAGCCTCGGCTGCTCTCTGTGACCCCCTCAAATTTCAACACCGGAACCATATAGGAGACTCTTACACGTTACCAAGTCCGGCTTCTGGCTCGAGATGGAGGCTCAGGCCCTTTCTGGGTCACAGCTTCTGTGTGCTGACCTTGAAGATATTCTCCCCAGAAGATTTCACCTCAGTGATGCTGGTCTCTTGTTACTTACAGCTGATTTTTCAGCCCCAGCTAACCAGCATCAATTGCCCCAGTACCACAAAAGTTTCACTTCAGGTTCTGGTCTCTTGTTACTTACAGCTGATTCTCCACAGCCCCAGCTGACCAGAACCCACAGATTACACAGTCCTGATGATCTCTGCTCTCCTTTGAAACTAGAAACTTCACAAGCCAGGCCTCCATCTTCTACAACTCCTTCAGCAAAACTGCTCCAAGCTCCACAGCAACAATCTTTAGGCATTCAATGATCTTCCCAGCCCAAAGTTCCAAACGCCTCCACAATCCTTCCCCAAAACACCAAGGTCAGGTCTGTCACAGCAATACCCCACTCTTCTGGTACTAATTTCTGTCCTAGTTTGTCTTCCATTGCTGTGACAAAACACTCTGACCGACACCAACTTGGGGAGGAAAGGGTTTATTCAGCTTACATCTCCTGGGTCACAGTTCATCACTTAGGGAGCCCAAGGTAAGAACTCAGGGAAGAAACCTGGAGGCAGGAGCTGAAGCACAGGCCATGGAGGAATGCTGTTCACTGGCTTGCTCCCCTGGCTCATGCCCAGCCCGCCTTCTTATACAGTACACAACCACGTGCCCAGGGTGGCACCACTCATTGTGGGCTGGGCCCTCCCACACTGCTCAACTATCAAGACAGTACTCCACAGATGTGGCCACAGGCCAATCCAATGGAGCCAATTCCCCAATTGAGGCTTCCTCAACCCAGGTGTGTCAAGTTGACACTAAAGCTATCCAGCACAGCTGCCATGTAGGTGCTGGAAATTGAACCCGGGTCCTCTGCAAGAACAGTCAGTGCTCTTAACCACTGAGCCATCTCTCCAGCCCCAAGAGACAGTTCTTAGTCATCATATGGATGCTGAGAATCAAACTCAGGTCCTCTGAAAGACCAGCCAATGCTCTTAACTGCTGAGCCATCTCTCCAGCACCCTTTCATACATTTTATGGTGAATTTAAAGGCAAAAATATATGATTCCTGCTTGACTCACCAATTCTCTTAATCTAATTTATGAGTATTCAAATATGTATACATATATATATATATATACATATATATATATATGTGTGTGTGTGTGTGTGTTTTATGAGACATATATATGAGGGTCTCATTATGTTGTCCTGGATGATGTGGAATTCTCTATGTAAACAAGCTGGTCTAGATCTCACAGAGATCTGCCTTCCTCTGTCTCTCGAGTGCTGAGATTAAAGTTGTATGCTACCATGCTTGGCCCCCAAATATATTTAATTTAAGCAGTACTTTAATGATACAAGTTTATCACATCATTTGCTAAAAATGCCTGCCGAAAAATGAATACTTAAGTAATTGCCTCATTTTATTCCTGTGGGCTTTTTTTGTTACTTGTTCTCAAGGAAATACAAGGAGCTATGCTTCCCCATCCTAGAAAGTTACTTTCAATAACTACAGCCAGATTCTAAACAATAAATGATTGTTAGATGCTTAAATAGAGTCTGTTTTCTGATACTGATTTTCAAAGTCCCTGACATCACCTCCCCCAGAGCTCAGCACTCCCCACACCCAGCTCAGGCCCAGAGAAGCTGCCCCACAATCCTGTCACTTTCAATTCCAAGGTGACACAAAAGTCTTTGATGACTTGGAGGAAGTAACTTCAGTCTTTGTTATGATCTGCACATACCTCTACTTCTAACTCCTCTCTCTCTCTCTCTCTCTCTCTCTCTCTCTCTCTCTCTCTCTCTCACACACACACACACACACACACACACACCTACCTCTAGAAGAAAAATTAGGCTACCTATTCCACCTCTCATAAATCTACCATCTATTGACAAGAGTCAGTGTTCTTATCCTCTAGACTTAAGAGAAATTTTGCAAAAGTTAAGCCTAAGAGGGGCAGGAAGGTAGTTTAACAATTAAAAGCACTAGCAGAAAACCTGGGTTTGGTTCCCATCACCCACATGGTGGCTAACAGCCATCTGTAACTCCAGTTTCAGGAGATCTGACGCCCTTCTCCTGGCCTCCAAGGGCACTGCACATCACAGGTGCACTTACACACATTCAAGCAAAACATTCATATACATAAAATAAAAAATAAATAAGTAAAAAATTTTAACTAAATTTAAGAACTTGAAGGGCACATGGAACATCACAAAATGTAGTACAGGAGGGTTGATTCAGGAGACCTAGGCCCTAAGCCAGGTCACCAGTGCTAGAGGTGAAATTCCTTACAACATGCCTCCTCTACAATCCTATGGCCCGGTCAGCACATGCAGCCTCTCTAAGCCACGCCCTCTCCTTGGACACTTTAGCTGTGGATCCCTAGATAACTGTACTCACAGTTCTAAACTCAGCTCCACACAAGCCCCCCTAGAAAAGCATTGTGGCCACCCTCCTGTGGTTTCAGGGCAAACCCTCCTGTTTATCCAGCCGCCTAACACTTACACTGATTTCCTCTGTACTGGCAAAGTCAGGAAAGTCTATTTTCCCTACCTCTGTAAAGCCCTGATCCCAAAGGGACAGTCACCAAACCACAGGAATGACACCTTAGGGTTCTGGCCCATGAGGCTTCTTTTAAACCCTGAAAGGAACCTACGCAAGCCCATTTTTCCTAGTCTGCAACAGTAAACAACTTTTCAAACTGATATCAAATTTGAGTGCGCAGTCCTGAGGTGGTCACAAGATGCCCTTCAAAGAAAAAGAATATCAACATGGGATTCCAGGAAGCTTGAAAGTAATCTGGTGTTTTCTCAGAGTGTTTGGGGTGAATTATATTACAGAAAAAAATTAAAATTCTTTTCTGAGGGGGTAAAATGATGGTAGGGCTGACAAGTAAACTGCAGTTAGTAAACTCTTCTTCCTGTCCAGGCATGTAAACTGCAGTTAGTAAACCCTTCTTCCTCTCCAGGCAAGTAAACTGCAGTTATTAAACCCTTCTTCCCCTCCAGGCATGTAAACTGCAATTAGTAAACCCTTTTTCCTCTCCAGGCATGTAAACTGCAGTTAGTAAACCCTTCTTCCTCTCCAGGCATGTAAACTGCAGTTAGTAAACACTTCTTCCTGTCCAGGCATGTAAACTGCAGTTAGGAAACCCTTCTTCCTGTCCAGGCATGTAAACTGCAGTTAGGAAACCCTTCTTCCTGTCCAGGCATGTAAACTGCAGTTAGAAAACCCTTCTTCCTCTCCAGGCATGTAAACTGCAATTAGTAAACCCCTTTTCCTCTCCAGGCATGCCCCTATATACACTCCTCCTCCTGCTGAGTGGCCCTGGGACACCTGAGGACAATTCAAGATCTAGGCAAGAAACCATTAAATTGGGATTTTCTTTTTTGCTGTATGGAATTTGCCAGGTTTTATCATTTCTCATTTCTCATTATAAATACTAACTTTTAATCTAATTCTAATTCTGTATTTACAATTTTACACTGTTTCTGAAAGAGAATCCTTCAGGTGTCACAAGCTTCAGGCCTTACGTAAACCAGATCTGCCCCTGCCTCTACTGCATGTAGTGTCCAGCACATAGAATCTGTAGCCAGTGAATTAACAGCAACACCAATGTGCCAGGACAAGGCACCTAACCTCACCTCTGCGGATAATCAGTAATGTGAGCGGCTAAGGAAACCAACCATTCATGTGAAAATGTTTCGTGAGATGCTGAGATGCTCTAAACTGGCAAGACTCAAATTTTTTTCCTCAAAGTAGTAGATTAAAATTAACTATGAGTGTTGGGAGATACCAGTGAAGAATGTTAAAGGGGATTTCTGAAGAGATGGTTCAGTGGTTAGGAACACTCACTGATCTTCCAGAGGACCTGAGTTTAGTTCCCAGCCCCTGTGTCAGACTGTTCACAACCACTTGTAACTCCAGCTCCAGAAAAGCCAATGACCCCTTCTGGCCTCCATGGGCACCTGCATGAAGCATATGTGCCACACATTCACACAAACAGCCAGGCGTGGTGGAGCACGCCTTTAATCCCAGCACAGGAGGCAGAGGCAGGCAGATCTGAGTTCAAGGCCAGCCTGGTCTACAGAGTGAGTTGCAGGCCAGCTGGGGCTACAGAGAGAGCCTGTTTTTTTGTTTTTGTTTTTGTTTTTGTTTTGGGGGGCAGTTACGAATGGTTCTTTTTTTATTTTTATTTCTTTTTTATGTGTATGAATGTACTGTCTGCATGTAGGTCTGTGTACCCATGTCATGCAATGCCTCGGAGGTCAGAAGAGGGCATTGGATTCCCCTGGGACTGGAGTCAAAGATGGTTCTCAGCCGCCATGTGGGTGCTGGGGATCAAACCTCGGTCCTCTGCAAGAGCAGTCAGCACTCTTAACTGCTAGGCCATCTCTCCAGCCCATGAATGGTTCTTTTTTTTTATAATTCTTTAATTGATGTTTTGTGTATTTCAGACATCGTTTCTCAATTTAGTTTAGACATATTCCCCTTTCCCTTCCCCCCACCCCACCCCAGATCATGCATTCTGCCATAACTGTCCTGCATCTTTCTCAGTCTCTTTTTTTTTATGTTTAGGAATTCACATTTTCCTCCTTTAATTTTATATTACTCTAAAGTATGAATACATACTTTCCACTCATATACAGCAATTACAGAGTCTGAAAGTAAGTGGTGGGTGGATTCTAGAGCCCATTAAGAGATTTACATTATAACAACATAGTTGCTTTCAGATAAACAGAAATATAACAATAATGTTGTCCAGCTTGCCTTTCATCTGGGGATTTGGTGTTAGCGTCCACAAATGAGGGAAACCATTCACTGCTTGTTTTTCTGAGACTATGTTCCTCCACTTAGTATAAGGCTTCCATTTCCATCCATTTACCTGCAAAGTTCATGATGTCATCTTTCTTTACCACTGAATAGTACTCCATTGTATAGATGTACCACATTTTTGTCATCCACTCATCAGTTGAGGGGCATTTGGGTTGGTTCCAGCTCTTCGCTATTGTGAAGAGAGCTGCCATAAACAAGGCTGTACATGTATCTCTGCGGTAGGATGAGTCTTGTGGGTATATACCCAGGAGTGGTATGGCTGGGTCAGGTGGTAGGCTCATTTTGAGTCTTTTAAGGGTTCTCCACACTGCTTTCCATAATGGTTGTACAAGTTTACATTCCCACCAGCAGTGGATGAGTGTTCCCCTTTCCCCACAACCTTTCCAGCATTTGGTGTCTTTTGTGTTTTTGATCTTAGCCAGTCCTATCAGAGTGAGATGATATCTAAGAGTGGTTTTAATTTGCATTTCCTTAATTATTAATGATGTTGAACTTTTTTTTTTTTTTTGGTCTTTTCAAGACAGGGTCTCCCTGTATCCTCAGCTGTCCTGGAACTCACTCTGTAGACCAGGCTGGCCTGGAACTCACAAAGATCCACCTGCCTCTGCCTCCCAAGTGCTGGGATTAAAGGCGTGTGCCACCATGCCCGGCGATGTTGAACAGAGGACCCGGGTTCAATCCCCAGCACCCACATGGTGGCTGAGAACTGTCTGTAACTCCAATTCCAGGAGAACTCCAGTTCCAGGGGAATCCGACACCCTCTTCTGACCTCCACGGCATTGCACGACACGGGTGCACAAACCTACATGCAGACAGTACATTCATACACATACAAAAATAAATTTAAAAAATTTTTAAAAAGACCAAAAAAAACCCCCATATATATGTATGGTCAAGTTAGTGTCCCCAGATGACCCTCAGGGCAAGTACATCCACTGAGGTCTGGTCAGCCTATCTAGAGTTCCTCCCTTTAAGAAGATTGGCTCTTTCTTACCCAGCAGTAATCAGCTGCCAATAATTCTTCATCCAAGAGTGTGGCCTGCTGCCCATTTCCACAGTTCTATGTTGGTTGTTTTTCTGCTTGAGTTTGCCTGGGTCTTGGGCATGCTGACACCACTGCTATAGGTTCATATGAACAAGATCCCAGAAGCCTGCAGGATTCTATTTCCATATAGTCATGCACCTCCTCCCTGACTCTTACAATCTTTTTGCCCCCTCCTTCCACAATGGTCCCTAACAACTGGGTAGGTGGAGACTGATACATGAGTCCTGTCCAAGGACCCACAATCTGTAGACTTATTCTCTACACTTTGGACATTTGGGGCCCCTTTGTGTTCATTGCCCTCTGTTGCATGAGGGAGCTTCATTGATGAGAGCTGAGAGATACATTAGTGTTCTCTTTACTCCTTGTTCTATGCTCTGTGAGCCTTAGGTATAGAGATTGCTTTATAGACATTGTCACTTAGGCTTGAGCAATTCACAATCTCTGTGTGTGACCAGTTGTGGAACTCTTAATAGTCTTCGTTGCCAAAGAAGCTTCTTTGATGAGTGGTGACTGGGATACTTGTCTGTAAATATAAGGATCCATATTTTACACATAGTAAATTACATTTGTCTAGGGATGTGATAGATTTGGGATGACAGACTAGGAATGTGATGGACTAAGATCTATGACCCCTCCAGCCATGTGTACTTGACCTGGCTATGTTTACAGTACCAAACATGAGTTTTCCCCCATTAATGGGCTTTTAGGTAGCTGATAATTACTCCCAAGATAAAAGTGCCACTCCTGCCCCAATATAGTTTGCTGTGCTGGTCATTGATGGGTTATTAGGCCTTAAAGCTGGGGTTGGACCATCAATTGATGTTCTCTCTTAGCAGCTTGTAGAGTACTCTCTAAAACTATAAGAGCTAGCCTTCAGGGGAAGGGGCTTCCAGATCAGTTCCAGTTCCATTGCTCCAAATCCTATGTCCGAAGTATCCTGTCTTCAGCGATAGGGTCTTACCTTCAAGTTCTGGGAGGCAATCAATGGCTGTAGCAATAGCCTGTGTAATTTTGAGAATCTCTTGGACTACTCTAGCCAACAACTCAAAGGGAGATTTCTCCTGTCTGGCACTGTTTCTTGTTAGGCAGCCTTCAGCTAAACATATGGACTCATGTAGATATATTGTATGTGTAATTTTTCAGGAGGTTTTTGGACTAATATGATTCCCTCAGTTTTTTTTTACACTAGGTAAGCATTATTTATCTCTCCTTTCTCTCCCTGTCTAACCCTTCCTCCATGCCTTCCCCAGTTAAAGTATCCTCATTATCCCCATTTCTCCCTTGATAATACCTGTCTCTTATAATTTTAAAAATAAAAATAAATCTTTTTTTAAGTGTACATGGTTCATACAGACTTTTCCCTGAGTCAGAGTTCTTCAGGAATTCTCCGTTAGCAAAGGTAAGCTTTCATGACCTGTTATTTTAACAGAACTTCCTCACTCTTAAATTGTAGTCCTAGGCAAGGCTTTGTCCACCTCACAAAATTTACAGTTTTTATTTTGTGTATATACATATATATAAATTATATATATGCATATATATTCCATAAAGTACCTAGAAATTTAGTTGAATCTCAAACTGTGGGACATGTTTCTCTCAACCATCAAGTTTATCCTTATGATTATACTTTTTTGGGGGGGTCTTTTTGAGAAAGGGTCTCCCTGTAGCTCTGGCTGTCCTGGAATTCACTATGTAGACCAGGCTGGCCTTGAACTCACAGAGATCCGCCTGCCTCTGCCTCCTGAGTGCTGGGATCAAAGCCATGTGCCACCACGCCCAGCTATCCTTATGATTATAAACACATCCTGACTGGGCTTTCCCCATCTTTCTGTGTTCCCAGAGTACAAAAAATTCCAATGACTATCCTTACAGAGACAGAGGAAGAGACAGAGAGACAGAGAGAGACAAAGAGGAAAAAATAAACAAAAATACAAAATTTTTAAGGTGCCTGAGAAGCAGTAGGATGTCTGGGCGGATGATTATGCTTATCACCACAGCTGACAGCCTGAGTTCAATCCCTGGAGCTCATATGATGTAAAGAAAGAACTGACTCCTGCAAGCTAGCCTCTGACCTCTGCACATGTGCCATGGTACAAGGACAACCACACACAAGTAAATAAGTAAGTAAATAAACAATCAAACACAATTTAAGTATGTTCCATGCAGCTGGAGAGATGGCTCTGCAGTTATGAGCATTGGCTATTCTTACAGAGGACCCAGGTTCAGTTCCCAGCATGCACATGGCACCTAATAACAATCTATATCCAGTTCCAGGGGACCTGAAGCCCTCTTCTAGCCTCCAAAGGCTTTTTAAAGTACATGGTGGACTTACATACGTATAAGCAAAACAGCCATATACATAAAATAAAAATAAATAAAATATTTTTTAAAAGAGTGATCTAGGGGGCTGGAGAGATGGCTCAGTGGTTAAGAGCACCAACTGCTCTTGGAGAGGACCCAGGTTCGATTCCCAGCACCCACACGGCAGCTAAGAACCATCTTTAACTCCAGTTCCAGGGGAATCCGATGCCCTCTTCTGGCTACATGCAGACAGTACACTCATACACATTAAAAAAAAAAAAAGAGTGATCTAGGATGAACATCAGGCACAACTTACAGAATGGAACTAAATTCGAACTGAACTAGTACCGTGTCGATTTTTATAATCTATTCTTTTAAAATTGATATACTCAAAAATTTGATATTCTCTGCTTATAAATTTGAGAGATGACAAATTAATGGAATAATAGTAACAACAAACTCCTGTCTAAATGTAAAACACAAAGTATACATAGCAGACCTCAGCAAAAATACGACATCTGAGCTGAAACCTGTACAGTATAAACCTGGTTACACAAAAAGAAAGGAGGCGAGGCGGAAGTGCCCCAGTAAAGGAAAGAGCCACAGAGAGGTCCAGGGATAGGAAGAAGCACGGCCTTCAGGAGAAAAGGAGAAAAGGGAGCACGGCTGGAGCATCTAGTGCAGCGGCTTTCCTCCATGTTACCTACATGACCAAAAACCATCTCGAATTACTGCCAACTAGCATGTTAACTGGACCTTCTCCATGGGACACAGCCTTGCACTGAAATGGTTTTACAGAATGTCAGAGTGTCAGCTTGCTTCCCTTCAATCAACAAACACTTACAGAAAGATGACAGTGCACTGAGTACCATGAAGGACTTCAATGTGGTAAAGTGTAAAGATCTGTGTTTGGACGACCTGGCTGTCGTGGTGAACACTCTGGCCTGAGAATCAGAAGAGTTGAGGTTCAGACAGAACCCTGTCCTACTTCTGCAGGTGGCCATACCTTACTCAGCTCTGGACGGTCTCGGGACAGGTCCTGATTAAATAACTGCTGAGGAAGAAAATTCACCCCTCAGTGCCCCCCATCTGTCAATGGAGAACAGTAATTCCTACCTCTTGAGGGGATTAATTAAATAAAAATTCATTACATAAAAATTTGCAGGACAAGGGAGCTAGAAAGATGGCTCGGCAGTCAAGAGCACTGGCTGTTCTTCCAGAGGACCTGAGTTCAGTGCTTAGCACTCACAGGATGCTTACAACTGTCCACCAACTCAAGTTCCAGGGGAATCCACCATCCTTTTCTGGCCTCCACAGTCACCAGGCAAAACACATATACACATAAAATCAAAATACTCCAATTCCAGGAGGACTCCAGTTCTGGGGGAATCCGACACCCTCTTCTGACCTCCGCGGCATTGCACGACACGGGTGCACAAACCTACATGCAGACAGTACTTTCATACACATACAGAAATAAATAAAATAAAAAAAAATCAAAATAAATAAAGTCTTTTTTAAAAAAATTTTTACTGCGGGGCTGGAGAGATGGCTCGGTGGTTAAGAGCGCCAACTGCTCTTGCAGAGGATCCGGGTTCGATTCCCAGCACTCACATGGCGCCTAAGAACCGTCTTTAGCTCCAGTTCCAGGGGAATCTGATACCCTCTTCTGACCTCCGTGGCATTGCACAACATGGGTGCATCAACCTACATGCAGACAGTACACTCATACACATAAAAATAATAAATTTTAAAAAATTTTACTGCATAAGAACTAAATAAGAACCTATTAAAGAGTATTTGTTTGTCGGGCATGGTGGTGCACGCCTTTAATCCTAGCACTTGGGAGGCAGAGGCAGGCGGATCTTTGTGAGTTCAAGGCCAGCCTGGTCTACAGAGTGAGTTCTAGGACAGCTGGGACTATAGGGAGACCCTGTCTCCTATATATATAGACCAAAAAAAAAAAAAAGAGTATTTGTTTGTTTTGTAAGCTGCTTCATTGGACCCAAATTTCTATTTTGCTCCAAGAATTTGCCCTACATAGATGTATTATTAGTTGTATTTTAATTTTCTATGTTTTTAGAGCAAGAAGATGTTTCTGTCTTTGTGAAGCACTTGCCTTTGGAATGCCCAGCTCTCAGGCTGTTGTGCTTAGAGTGTAACATATTTCTATCACTCTAGACCCAAGGTACCTTTGGATCACAAGCCCCTGATTGTAGCTAACAGACCCTAGAGGTAGGAGGCAGCTTCTATGCCACAGAGTGGACCAAGCCTTAGAAAACTGCCAACAAGATCCCCATGCAGAGTTGTCTGGGCTCCCACCTCTATCGGCCATTGCGTTCCAGTTCCACCTTAGGGACATTCCTGGCCCTGGAACCGGAGTGGCTTGGACAAAGCCCTGGAAATAAGAGAATTAAGGTGGTCCCACGCAGCAGAGAGAGGGCTTGTCCGACCAAAGCAGAGCAATGATGTGGCTGCAATGGGAGAGGCAAATGTGGAGAAAGAACCAGTATCTGAGGGGAGAACAAGGTCCTCACAAAGGCTTAGGAAATGGAAACTCAGCGAGAGCAAGCAGCAGAGTGAATGGGGGTCATTCCCAAGGATGGACCAGGACTGACACTACAGTGTCAGCCCAAGGACCAAAGAGAAGAATCCAGAAAACCTGTCTTTCTATGGGATGTCTGAGACACTGGTGCTTGGCAATGAAATCAAGAAGCTCAAAGATGACTACTTAGAGGAGAACTTGGAAAATGCTTTTTAAAAAAATATCACCATCTGGGCTTGAAGTCAAGACTGGATAACTTGAGTAAGAATTGTAAACAGGCTGGCTGGAAAGAGAAGAGGCGGCCTGAGCAGAGGGCAGGGCAGGAAGGCCACACCTGCATGTCTTTAAGGAGGAGCCAGACCCAAATAAGAACAGATGAACTGGTCTAGAAGGAGAAGAAGAGAGAGGACTCTGGGGAAAAGCAAGCAGCAGGAGTGGAAGCACGGCTCTCATAACACACTGGAACGCTGGCGCGGAACGGCAGGGACCGAGGGCTCCCAAAGGGCTCTTCTCAGTAGAAATCAAAGCACTAAATCCTCTGTGAGCCCCTGCCCATGGTTTCTGTATTACACAGACAACTCCAGATATCCTTAACCCAGCCCTGAACACCTAGCTTCTCTGTCACAGCCACTGGCCACTACACCTTTTGCTGCCCCTAAATACAGGAAGTTCAGGTCTTCTTCCAGGACCTGTGTGTCCTCTACTAGGACCCTCTCCCAGGATCCCTCTATCTAACCATAAACATATGCACACAGGCACACACACACACACACACACACACACACACACACACGCACACGCACATCAATGCTCAAGCACAGCAGCCCCACATCAGCATAGCACTGTACACTCCAACGTTCACTACCTGAAAGTCTCACTTTCATCATCTACTCCTTACACTACTCCTGGTAGACTGCAGAGCGCAGGGACACAGTACCTTTTTTTCCTCACTGATTTTACAGAGCATGGTACTAAATGGAGTTTTAAGGGAAAACAAAACACCTTAAAGAAAAAAAGCTTGTGACCTTTCTAAGATGGGCTTCATAAAAACCAGAGGGTTAAAAAGCTGATGTAACGGGGCTGGAGAGATGGCCTAGTGGTTAAGAGTGCCGACCACTCTTACAGAGGACCCGGGTTCGATCCCCAGCACCCACATGGCGGCCAAGAAGCATCTGAAACTCTAATTCCAGGAGAACTCCAGTTCCAGGGGAATCCGACACCCTCTTCTGAGCTCCGCGGCATTGCACGACACGGGTACACAAACTTGCATGCAGACAGTACATTCATACACATACAGAAATAAATAAAAATTAATAAAAAAAAATAAAATAAAAGGCTGATGTACCAAGTGGAGAGGAAGAGGAAGCAAGTCCCTAAGAGGACGAATCCAAACCACACACACCCTGAGAAGGGGGGACGTGTTGACAGTGTACCACTGCGATAACACCTTCCAGAACAGCTGCCTTTCCAGAATGCCTAAGCAAAACATTTTAACTGGATCACATCTTATTTCTTTTATTCACAGTTTAACACATCAGACCTAACATCTCTGCTTAGATGGCAATTTATGTTTAAAAAATCAAATTTAAGGCTGGGCGTGGTGCCGCACGCCTTCAATCCTAGCACTTGGGAGGCAGAGGAAGGCGGATCTTTGTGAGTTCAAGGCCAGCCTGGTCTACAGAGTAAGTTCCAGGACAGCTGGGGCTACAGGGAGACCCTGTCTCAAAAAGACCAAAAAAAAAAAAAAAGTCAGTTACAGAAGTTGGGTGTGCTGGTATACACCTTTAATACCAGCATTCAGGAGGCAAAGGCAAAAAAAAAAAAAGATTGTGATTTTGAGGCAGCCTGGTCAACACAGTGAGTTCCAGGCCAGCCAGGACTACTAATAAGATGCTGTCTCAATAATAATAATAATAATAAAAGTTCATTACTGAGCTGGCAAGATAGCTCATGGGTATAGGCACCTGTCACTAAGCCAGAGTGCCTGAGTTTAATCCCAGAGATCCACATGGTAGAAGGAGAGAACCAACCTCCCATAAGTTGCCCTTGCATATGCATGTGTGGCCTGTACACACACACACACACACACACACACACACACACACACACAGCTTAATAAAATGTAATTTAAATTTTTAAGTCAATTACTTCACATTTTTTATTAAAAATGCAAAGTACACATTACCCAAAATTATGAGATTGTCACTGAAATATGGGAAGTGAAGTCATATTAGACATTAAGAACATTTTATAGATTTATAGACCCTCAAGCCACAGAGCCACTGGAATTCCTTGCTGAGGCATGAGCTGGGGCTGCAGTTTCCTGTGGCTATGAAGTTCACTTTCAGGCCTTTCCCAGGAAGCCTGTCCTCTCACAGGTGACAGTAGAAGGGAGCTTCACTGTGCTGAGAAGTCCCGTTTCTTTTTGGAACTTGGACACAGCCACAGAGCTCGGGAAGGGTTCTGTACGGTTTCTAAGGTGATGCTTTTCTGAAATCTGCACCTGATCTTTCCCCTACTCATGGCAGAAACCTCAAAGGAGCTCAGGGCAGTGCAGGAACTGAAAACAGTGGCTGCTGGCCAGGCGAAGTAACAGTCACCACAGTCTCCTTTGCTCTGTGGCTACAACAGGGTCCTTCGGAATGTTCCCCTCTGAAAGCAAACTGGCAAAAAGGGCGAAAGGTTAAAAGGCCAAGCAGACAGTATAGAAAAGGTTAAGTCAGTAGAAAGCAAGAGCTCCCAATGAGGGCCACCATCCGTGAGGCTTAAATCTCAAAGCTGCCCAACAGGTGGTAACTGGTGAGATGCTGAAGCCGCTGTGTTGCGGTCAAGACACAGATGGCATCAATACAGTTGGCAGCTAACAAACTTGAACAAAGAGAACATGTGACCCAGAAGCTGATTCCAGGCACGAGCCTCCTGACTCCATTCTCTAAGCCAGTTGGACTGGCAGAGTTTGTAATATTTTTATTTTTTTATTTTGCGTGTATGATTGTATTGCCTGCATATATGTAGTGCAATGCCACGGAGGTCAGAAGAGGGCATTGGATCCCTTGACACTGAAGTTACTGACAGTTGTCAGCTGCCATGTGGATGCTGGTAAACAAACCTGGGTCTTCTGCAAGAGCAGCCAGTGCGCTTAACTGCTGAGCCATCTCTCCAGTCCCAGGACTGGTGAATTTTTTTTTAATTTTTTTTTTATTAATTTTATTTATTTCTGTATGTGTATGAATGTACTGTCTGCATGCAGGTCTGTGCACCCGTGTCGTGCAATGTCGCAGAGGTCAGAAGAGGGTGTCGGATTCCCCTGGAACTGGAGTTCTCCTGGAATTGGAGTTTCAGACGGCTCTCGGCCGCCATGTGGGTGCTGGGGATCGAACCCGGGTCCTCTGCAAGAGCATCGGCGCTCCTAACCGCTAGGCCATCTCTCCAGCTCCAGGACTGGTGAATTTAAAAGACACCCTCACCCACACACTCTGACCCCTGAGCTAAAGGAATCTCTAGTAATCTGGGCTTCTGGAACAAATGCAGGTGGGCTATACTAGGACCAGGTTTTTGTGAGCAAATAGGTTCTCAGGGGTCAGGATTTGCCTGGACTTAGTTACCAGCACGATTCTTGAGGACAAAAATGTGAGAAAAGTGAAACACTTTAAGGACAAGGAAGTGCTGCCCTCTCCATGCTGGAAAGCTCAGGGAGACAGCAAGGCAGGAATGGCTGAAGTAGCACCCTTGAGTACCAGAGGAAATGGAGTTCTGGTGACAGAACAACGGGGACAGTCACTACCAATCAGTTAAGGTGTGAAAACCCCAAGCTCCTTTTCAAGATGTACTATTAACAAGCTTACTGAGAAAAAAAATATTGTATGGTTTTCTATACAGCATTTGAAAATGTTCAGTGTCAACCCAGTTGAGCTAACATAGTGAAATAAATCACTCCATCTTGAAGCTTTAACTTCCTCAGCAGCAAAGGAAAGGTGGCCCTGCAAATGTCTGTCTCCAAGGTGTCCTCACAGAGAAACATTCCCAGCTGATTGTCAAGAGAGGCAGCCAGTCATGGGGGATGCAGAGCTACAGGCAGAGAAGGGACAGAGTCACGGAGAAGGGGCAGGTCTCGGGACAGGATTTCCTTCAGCAGGAACCAGAAGCCATGGGCCCCTGCAGGAGTCCGGAAGGAGGTGTCTGCCAGGTGATCTCAGAACAAAGCCACCAAGTCACTTACTGCCTCAATAGGAAACTGCTTCCCAGGGCTAGGAAATGGCCAACCAGACAACCTGGGACCTGTCCTGAGGCCCCTGCAGAAGGCCAGGACCCAGGGAGATGTGCTCAGCCAAGTATCCAAAGAAACTACCAAGACCCAGAATATAGGAAGGACTGACCTGGGACCTGTACTGAGGCCCCTGCAGAAGGCCAGGACCCAGGGAGATGTGCTCAGCCAAGTATCCAAAGAAGCTACCAAGACCCAGAATATAGGAAGGACTGAATAGGGGAGGAGTTCGCTCTGGCACTAAGTGACGGATCAGGGCTCTACATTTTCATTCAGGATACTCACTGAGCCCAGCAACAGCCAGCATCCCTCAGCAGGATACTGAGACTCATAATAAAATGATATATAAACTAAAATGCAAAAGGAATAAAAAAACAACTTAGACCCAGCTGTCAACAAGCTATTGAAAGAACTTCACTGTCCAATCAGGTATAGAATGTACGGCCCCTAGACAGAAACAATCAGACATTTCTCAATCAGTTGCTACAAAACTAGTCTGCATAACACATTCAGAAAAAGGAAAACAAGAATCTGCAAGCAAAGGAGCTCCGTCTGTAGATGTTGTAAAAATCTCCAGGGACTGGCCAGAATTAAAGAGCAGAAATGAAGAACTGTAGCAATCATCTCTACTGGGTAGCATCCATAGTGTTGGAAGGTTGCAAGCTACTAGAAGGAAGAAATAATCATCAACCATACCCAGCTGTGAATCCTGTGAACTACAATAACTAGCCTGTAAAGATACACCCAGTGGGGCTGGAGAGATGGCCTAGTGATTAAGAGTGCCGACCGCTCTTGCAGAGGACCCGGGTTCGATCCCCAGCACCCACATGGCGGCCGAGAACCGTCTGAAACTCCAATTCCAGGAGAGCTCCAGTTCCGGGGGAATCCAACACCCTCTTCTGACCTCCGCGGCATTGCACGACACGGGTGCACAGACTTGCATGCAGACAGTACATTCATACACATACAGAAATATATAAAATTTTTTTAAAAATTAAAAAAAAAAGATACACCCAGTGGTGTAATAATGGCACAAATATTATGGGAGTAATCAACCATTCTTTAATTGGATTTAAGGTCCACTTTCTAGGGTGGAACCCATAATTGACATTGATGGCAGGCTTAGGAACCTGAGGCTACACAGGTCACAAAACAGAGTAGAGCCTAATAGTAACTTTTTACTAAATAGTTATCATATTAAACTGACTTTTAATGACTTATTATTTGTTACACCCATAGATTAATGCATTTGTCAGCTCTCAACAGAGGAGTTTCCTTATGCAACAGATGGTGATTAACACAGAAATTAGCCAATGTGCAGAGAATGAGAGACTGCAGAGTGCTCATCCCTGCATAGGATGCCTATATCACACCTCTGTCTCCCAGGGCTCAGGGATCACTGTGGAAGAGGAGGCAGAAAGACCAAGAGCCAGAGGGGTGGATGAGCACAGGAGTCTTCCAGGCAGCTGGTCAGTTACTCATATGGATGCACAGCAGCAGGGACAGCGTGCACAAGTCCCATGCAAGCTCAAACCAGAAAAAAAAAAATCCCAACATAGACATGAGGAGTGGGTAAGAAGTTCCAACTACACATAAGGAAACTAACTCTCAACAAATGGTAATTAACACAGAAACCCGCAACTGACCATCCTGCAAAGAACAAGAGGCTGGAGAGTGCTTATCTCTGAATAGGACACCTGTAGCAAACTTCTGCCTCCCAAGGTTTAGGGATCACCATAGCAGAGAGGGGTGGTAGATGACTACAAGGAAACAGAGTTTTCCAGACAGCTGGTCAGTTACTCATATGAACTCACAACAATGGTGACAGACAGTATACACAACTTCCATACAAACTCAAACCAGAAAAAAAAATCCTAGCATAGACTTGAGGACATGGGTAAGAAACTCTAATCCCACACAAGGAAACTGTGTCAACAGATGGCTGCAGGGAGGGCCAAAGACAGTGTCTTTCAAGGATAGGACTCTAGGTAGGTTAACCAGGCTCCAGTGGATAGTGATAACAGGTTTCTGTATGATGCCATTTTGGGGGACATTGTGTGATAAGTGGAGGGTGTATACATTTGCAAAAACAAATTCCCTGAAAGTTCTAGCAGATGTTCTTTCAGAAGAAGAATCACAAGTATTCTTTCAATTTGAGTTGTCATTATATTCTTTTATAATGAGCAGTGTGACTGAAATAATCATTTAAAATAAAACCATTTTATTGAGAAGAAAAGGAAAACTCTGGGATCAGCAACTTCTCAAGGAAGAGATTTTTCTCTTTTATCCACATATAAAAATAAAAACATTATGTACAAAAGGAAGTAGATAGGTAAATAGAACATATTTTTTTAGAACTCTGATTCATGTAACTCAGAGAAATTATAATATTAAAAAGCAATCAAAAACATTTACCTTTGAAAAACACACAACTTAACTCAAGAGTACAAAACCTCTTCTGCTCATAATTCAATCAAATACACTTGAAGAAAAGCTTCTCCACCTGAGCTGTCCTCGAACCACTTCCCATCTATTTTTCTGTATGGACTAAAAAGCAACAAAAATAAAACTAAAGATAATAAATGTAAGATTGAACAAAATGAAAATGGTGCCATGAATCCCAGTGTGAGGCTTTCAAGCACCCACTGAAGTCAATTAATGAGACTGTTTTTTATTTTCATGTGTATTTGATATCTGATAGCCAGAACAAAGAGAACAGTTCTCTTTATAAGTACTTGCATCCGATCCAATATGATTAGTGATGTAAATCTGTAGACACACGTACCTATTTATTTATGCATTGTATGAAGGGATTCTGTTTATTGAACACGACTCATTTTCCTGGAATGTAAAAGTAAACCAGTAATGACCAGATATATTTTTCAAACATACATATAATATACTTTGATCCTATTCACCACCATTTGAGCATATTCATTCGCCACTCCCTCTTTTGCCTCCGACCTCTTCCCATTGGTCCCCTTCCTCAAATATCTAAGAATGGAACTACCAAATAGTCTAGAACATATAACCAAAGGAATAGAAGAAGTCAGCACACAATAGAGATACTTACACATACATGTTCACTGTGGCACTATTCACAATAGCCAAAACATGGAATCAGTCTAGATACCCATTGGCATGGCCCAATAAAGAAAATGTGGTATACAAAATAGAGTCTTGGGGCTGGAGAGATGGCCTAGTGGTTAAGAGCACTGACTGCTCTTACAGAAGACCAGGGTTTGATCCCCATCACCCACATGGCAACTGAGAACCGTCTTTAACTCCAGTTCCAGGGGAATCCAACACCCTCCTCTGACCTCTGCAGCATTGCATGACACGGGTGCACAAACCTACATGCAGACAGTACATTCATACACATACAAGAATAAATAAAAAATTAAAAAATTAAAAAGACAGAGTCTTATCCAACCATAAAGTAGAGCAAAATCATGGCTTTTTCATGACAGAACTGAAAATCAACATATTAAGTAAAGTAAGCTAGACTCAGAAAGACAAACACCCATGTTTTCTCTCCTGTGCAGAAATTATAGATTTTTTAAAAAATAATTAAAAGATTCTTAAGACAGAAAATAAACATCTTAGATTGGCTGCTCATATTCTAATTTACATTTTTCCAGATTTGCACGTTTTTTAGTTTTACCACTACACCTCTGCTAGCTTAAAACACACCACAATACCAACTGACCATTCAAGATGAAAATGAGGCCTAGACCACCAACCAGAGTATACTGTTGAGAACAAACAGCCTACTTGCAGACCCGCTCCTTCAGGGTCCTTCAGGCACAGACTCAGGAAGCTGCTCCAGGGCTGTAAATTGGATTTGCAATGCTCACATCCCAATATTGTGCAAATCAGCCTTGGCAAAAACACTCAGCTGCCAGTCTTGCCAACTCTGCTTCTCTAATCGGATTATAGTCTGTTTTCTTGTAATAGTCAATCAATCAACTACCATACTTCACTGCATTTAAAAAATGAGAGTGAGTTTATGGCTAAGTTAAGGAATATCCTGCCACCCTTAAGGCTAAGGACAAAATCACCCTCCTAATGATGAACAAACAGAAATAAACCCCCTAAAACTCTACAGCAAAAGAGGCCAGAGTCCATATTTCATTCTGACACAGATTCCTGGGGGAACAGGAAAACAAGTTTAAGTTCTTGTTTTTTATTTTAAAAGAAAATACAAAATATCACCTCAATAAAGCTGTGTGCACAAGAAGGACAGCATGGCATTAAAATGCGACATGGAAACTAAACATAATAAAAGCTAAAGCTGTGCTGGCAAGCAGGAAGAAAAGAACATTCTGGAAACATGCTTCCAAAATTCAACCCCCATCTTTACAAAAGACAAGGAGGAAAACAATACTGGAAGACACAAAAGAAGAAAGTTGTTTGTTTGTTTGTTTGTTTGTTTGTTTCTCTTTTCGAAACAGGGTCAAACTGTAGCTCCAGCTGTCCTGGAACTCACTAAGTAGACCAGGGTGGTCTTGAACTCACAGAGATCCACCTGCCTCTGCCTCCCAAGTGCTGGGATTAAAGGCATGTGCCAAAGTTTTTAAAAGAAAACAAAGTTTTCTTCATGAACCCAAGCAAAATCATGAGAATTTTAAAAAATATATATTCATACCCATAAATTACCTATAGTTAAAAAACTTTTCTCTTCCATATTTAGAAAGAGTTCACCATGAAGTTCAAAAAATAGACAGGCATTTTAAAAATAAGAATGTCACAAAAATTAATTCCAAAAGGATACAGTTAAAGGAATTAAGAAATCAGGTCTAAGACTCATCTGAGTGAGGTACCCTTTTCTGAGAAGGTAAATAAGAAGTCAGGAAGTCATGTCTACTGATTTCCTCCCCTCTGAAACTACTGAATTGTACAGATGATCTAATTCTCTCTCTGAGACAAATCTTATTAAGTTATTTTTAAAAAAACTATTGTAATGTAATTTTATGGGGCATTAGTAAAAAAAAAGAATAGAATATTATTGCATAATTTATGACAGCATACTGATAGGCTATGGGTTCTTTGCAATTTGTAACTGGAGGGGGTATATTAAATTATATGCTTGCCAGGGATATTTTTCCAAAAGAAATAGTTAAAACAACAAAAATTGTAAAAATTACCTAAAAGCACCAAAATTAAGATACATGATATATCCTCATGAACTGAGCAAGTGTTACATCTCTCAAATGCTTAAAAGATCCTTGATAAAACTCACCACAGATACAGATGAACTGGAACAATACTGGAACAATACATATGTCAAAATGTCAACAGTGTTTATGACTCATGATCAGATTAAACGTGATTTAAAATTTTTTGGCTTAATGTATTTCAACTTTTTTTTTTTTTTTTTTTTTTTTTTGGTCCTCAGCAGGGTCTTCCTGTAGTCCCAGCTGTCCTGGAACTCACTCTGTAGACCAGGCTGGCCTTGAACTCACAAAGATCCGCCTGCCTCTGCCTCCCGAGTGCTAGTATTAAAGGAGGGTGCCACCATGCCCTGCTTGTATTTCTACTTTGTACAGTATTTGGGAACCACAGGGCATTGGTGCTGGACCCCTTGTAAACACACAAATCCACAGATGCTCAAGTGCTTTACATAAAATGGAACAGTGTACATTAAAGCCCACACACATCCTCCCAAACACTGTCATTCATCTCCAGATTATTTATTATATATGCTATCACACAAATGCTACAGAAATAGTGGCTATACTTTACTTTTAAGAGAATAATAACAAGGAAAAAAGTGTATGAGCTTCAGTTAGCTGAATCCATGGATAGGGAATCCAAACACAGACACAGAGACATAGAACACCAACTCCATGAAACCTCTGAAGACAGAAGGGCAGAGAGGAGACACTTCCGAGATTGAGAAACAAACTGCAGCACAGCTTTTGTATCTACATGGTAGACAAGATGCTCATTTAGTGTAACGGGTTAAGATTAGTTTCCATTGTAACATACCCTACTGACTTCTGAACTGGTCGAAGCCAAATATCCAGACTGGCTTAGGTCAGTCTGCAATCATTTTAATATAAACATTAACTGAAAGAAGCAGGATACAGCACAGATATATGGTTCTAGATACAGATATGAAGAGTCAGCTATATTAACTGCATCTAGTGTATTTTATCTAATCTCAGACACCATCAGTTATAATATGCATTTAATTCCACTAAAAATGAACTTTCTCTTTATCATACGAGCTCTTCTAAATTAATTTATACCTGTTTTATCATCCGTCAGGAAGCCCTTCCCATGTCTTTCTGTGGACACAATAGTTTTGCCTCTTATACCAACCCACAGTGAAATCATTCTGAAAAACAATTATTCTGTGGTGAATAAACTGAAGTGACAAAAGGAACCACTGGGATTAAGGTCAGATGTGCAGACAAAGAATCTAAGAGAACACAGCTTCAGAAAGAAAAGGGGGAAGTGGTACCTAAGAACTGATAGCAGTCTTTTTCCTCCATCCAGACGAGCAAGATGCCGAAAGGAAAGAGGTCCAATGGGAAGAAGGTGGCCCCGTGGTGAAGAAGCAGGAGGCCAAGAAGTTGGTGAATCTTCTGTTCCAGAAAATGCCCAAGAACTTCGGCAGTGAACGGGACATCCAGCCCGAGACCTCACCCACCTGTCAAATAGCCCCACTACATCCGGCTGCGACGACAGAGGGCGATCCTCCTAAGCGGCTGAAAGTGCGGCCTGCAATTAGCCAGGTCACCCAGGCCCTGGACCATCAATCAGCTACCCAGCTGCTCAAGCTGCCTCATAAGTACGGCCCAAGACAAAGCAGGCGAAGCAGAGGCCCGAGCAGAGAAGAAGGCTGCTGGCAAAGGGGACGCCCCCACCAAGAAACCCCCTGTCCTTCGAGTAGAGGTCAACACTGTCATTACCTTGAAGGCTCAGCTGCTGGTGATCGCACAGGATGTGGACCCTTCCTGCCTGCCCTGTGTCGCAAGACGGGGTCCCCTACTGCATCATCAAGGGGAAGGACAGGCTGGGGCAGCTGGTCCACAGGAAGACGTGCACCACCGTGGCCTTCACACAGGTTAACTCAGAAGACAAAGGTGCTCTGGCCAACATGGTGGAAGCCATCGGGACCAAGTACAATGACAGATACGATGAGATCCCATCACTGGGGAGACAACATCCTGGGTCCAAAATCTGTGGCTCAGTTGCCAAGCTGGAAAACGCAAAGGCCAAAGAACTTGCCAGCAAACTGGGTTAAATGTGCACTGATGAGTTTTCTGTACATAAATATAATTAAAATTGCTCTTCAACCAGTCAACCAGGAAAAAAAAGAATTGATAGTATACTAATATTTTTTTATTTTATTTATTTCTGTATGTGTATGAATGTACTGTCTGCATGCAAGTCTGTGCACCCGTGTCGTGCAACGCCGCGGAGGTCAGAAGAGGGTCTCGGATTCCCCTGGAACTGGAGTTCTCCTGGAATTGGAGTTTCAGATGGTTCTCAGCCGCCATGTGGGTGCTGGGGATCGAACCCGGGTCCTCTGCAAGAGCGGTCGGCACTCTCAACCACTAGGCCATCTCTCCAGCCATTAGCCATATGGGTGAGATTATGACTTATTTCCTAAGTACTTTCCTGTGCTTTTATTGTGTTCTAATCAGTGCAGTTTTTAACAATTAGACTTTTGTATATGAATACTTACTTGGTTTACTTAAATCTCTCGTGCTAAGGTCCAGTGTATCAGCTCTTCTGTTTGACACTACTCAGTAGGTCTGTGTTCAAAGATACTACAACAAGAAGTTGATCAACTACAAGATTTGTATCATGATTAAGTTTGGGGATTCTAGTGCCAATTACCTAGTTGTATTTCTTGTGCACAGCCCCTTGAGCTTTTGTCCAAAGAAGTTGGGAGTGATGCATATTGGAAATAACAACAGAAAGGACTGCATCAAAGAACTGACTGAAACAGTGAACTTCTGCTCAAAACAGTCAACTTCCACATGGAGAATATTGAGAAAGACTGAGAAAGAGATGAAAAGCATGTTTGGCAGAATACATGAGCTCTGGTGGGGTGGGGGGATGGGGGGGACACAGGTCTAGATTTGATAAAAAATATATATAAATAAATAAGTTTTTTTTTTTTAATTTGGGGATTCGTCTGTTTTCAGGAGGAGCAAGATAAAATAAATGCAGCTATGGAGGAGGAAGTCACACACATAAGAGGCTAGGAAGTTTTTCACAATTTAGCCTCGCACAGTCCTTTTTATTTTTTAATCTTTAATTATGGCTAGGCCCAGAGGACATATTATAACCTGAAAATCACAATCTAGGTAGAGAATTATAGATCCTCGTGTGGGGCTGCTGACCCCACGGTTGGATAGGCTGAAGAGGGCACATGTGGAGCTGATGGCCTGTGACCAAACACACAGCTTCGGGGCCGATGGTCCCACAGCCAAACACATAGTCTCAGATCACCTGGCTCCCACAACCAAACAAGATGAAAAGCCAGCTGTGGGGTCGATGGCCCCACAACCAAGCACATGTGCAGTAACAGCCTAGGGATCACCTCAGGTGGTGCAAACCATGAAATCTGTTTATTCTATGTAATAGGCAGCTCATACAGGTGTTGGGTGGGCAGCTGCTATATCACATGACATTACCACCCAGTAGCCCATCTTAGACCTCCACACCATCAGGTGTCATATCTGCCTGTGGGGTATATTCAGAAGAGGGTTGTGCTGACAAACAAGCTGACTCTCAACTTCGAGAACATGCTCTGCCTTAGTATGCTAAGTGGATTGGTAGCCTGCATATGCTCAAGATATATCTGAGTCCAGGACTGCTGTCCCACATCCTGGAGTAAGCCAGAAGGCAACTTTTATATTATTCTGAAATCCATTCCTTTTATTATCTTGTCTTCCTCCAGAGAACACAGCATCTGTAATGTGGAAGGGAGAGAGAAACAGGAGGAAGTGGGGGGGAGTGCTGAGTAGGGAGGGGTGGGTGAATGTACAATGGTGGATGAATATATTAATATTTTCATCAATTGAGGTTTCTGACTAAACTTGTTCCAGCTCCTTAATATTCTGTTCTAAACCACGATTTCACCCACATATGCATCCACACCCTCTGCCCAGGCCCACCTCCACCAGTGCACCCCTTCCCAATAAGGAGGAAAGGTGAGGCCATCTGCTATTCTATGGGAGAAAAGAAGATCCATTCAGGTCCCCATTGGACTGAAACTGTTCTCAGAAATAACCCAGAAGGAAAGTCCGACCAAGAAGCGCCTAGAGCATCTCTGTCCTCTAGCCCGCCGCCACTTCCACACACATCTTCTCTTGCCCTGTAAATTCCCATTTTATACTTTAAGATATTATAGCTATCACCAAGGCATAACTCTAAAAAAAATACACACTTTTTACTATTACAGAATATTATCACAAAACAGTTTCTTCAAAAATCACTCATACAAGTGAACCAAGTCCATAAATCATATGGCTAAAATCAATTACTGAGTGAAACATAATTAAAGCCTAGACTGTGGAAACAGGAACCAGGCTATAGAGACTCCATCCAAACACATGAACTGGACAGTAATATTCCATGTGCTATTGTTGTTGTTATTGTTGTTGACAGTGTCTCACTATGTAGTCCTAGCTGGCCTGGAAATCACCATGTAGACCAAGTTGGCCTCAAACTCACAGAGATGGATCCTGCCCCTGCTTCCTGAGTGCTGTAATTTAAGGCACACACCACCATGCCTGGTTACTACATGTGTTTTTAAAAAAAGTCTCAACATAATAGTAAGTAAAATATTCTCCCCACATCTGGCACAAGATTTCTAAAGAAAAAGCCACTTGGCCCTAAAGCCCAGGGCTTAGGGACTTACGTAAAGAGGCACTTCACTGCAGCTCAGCTCCATGGCTCCGGCATCTGCAATGGAAACAAGAACAGTTAGGGTGTGAAGCCGAAGAACCTCTGTGCCCACTGTCCAGATACTAATAGTGTGACAAAAATAGTAAAATAACTAAGAAAGCTTCAGAGATATAAAAAGAATAAAGGAAGGGTTGTATATAGATCAGTGTGCCTAGCACACACCAGCCCCTGGAGTCTATTCCCAGCATACCCCTAAAAAAGAAATACAAGAAAAGAGACACTATATAAAACACTCTCCCTCAGAAAACAGTATGGAAGCCCCTCAAAAGATAAAATACAACATTCAGAAATTTGACCTCTAAGTACCCAAAAGAACTAAAGATAGGAATTCAAATAGACATTTAATATCCATGTACACAGCAGCCCTATCACAGCAGCCACAGTGGGAAAACAACTCCAACATCCATCAACCTGTGAACGGTCAATCAAAATGGGGCAGATAAATGCAATGGAATATTGTTTGGTACTAATATTCTGCCATGTACTACAACATGGATGAGCCTGAAAGACATTATACTAACGAAATAAGCCGATCATAAAAGAAAAATACTGTGTAATTCCACTTATATAAAGAGCTTATATAGTCAAATTCATAGAAACAATAGAGTAGAGGTTACCAAGAACTGGAATTGCTGTTTGAATAAATGCACATTTTCTATTTGG
Source organism: Rhizomys pruinosus (assembly GCA_009823505.1). Lineage (NCBI taxonomy): Eukaryota > Metazoa > Chordata > Mammalia > Rodentia > Spalacidae > Rhizomys > Rhizomys pruinosus. The sequence continues at coordinate 1,125,059 of VZQC01013084.1, read as the reverse complement.
GAAGATAAAGGAAAATCCTGAAAACAGATGGTAGTGATGCTGCACAGTGTAAGCGTGGTCAGTGCAGCTGAATCACATACTCGAAGGGTCCAAACAGTAACCTTACATATCTTTTACCACAACAAAAAAGCAGAGCAAGTTAATTATACCACGTGTAGTAATTACATAAGGCAAAATAAAAATAGCTTGAAATACATATTCAAATTATACATGTATATATGATATATGTATGATATATATACTAACAGATATACACAAATATCCTCACTCCACATTTCTTCTTGCCAGTAGTTTCCACTCATCAGGAAAGCCTCTCACCTCAGACATCCACTGACTGCCCCAGGAAAAGAATATTTCAGAAAGTTAAGGAGGAGCAACATAAACATGAAGTCTTACTATAATTCACCACTTATCTCAGAGGCTACTACAAGGTCATAGTCTACTTTTGTCCAGATGACACAGAGGACACAAGACTGCTCTAATGCCTCTCTGACACAAAAGCCAAAGATTCTAGCCACATGATCACAGTGGGCATGAAGCCCATTGGCATGCTAACCAACTTCCTTGCCAGTTGCATGCACCTCCATCTGCCTCTGCCTATGCCTGCCCCTTTAAAAATAGCAGGCAGAGGTACCTCTGAACAGATGGGTGAACATATGCAATGTGGCACATACGTACAGCGGAATGTCATTCCATCTGAAAAAGGAACTTCTGACACATGCCAGAGCCTGGATGTATCTCATCAACACATCTGCAGTGAAATGAGTCAGACAGAAAGTGCAATACTGGGTTCCAGTAATACAGGATACCTAGAGTCAAAGGTGATTTCCAAGAGGAGGGAGGGGAGACTCTCTTATTTAATGGATTTTAATTCAAGCGGAGTTTCAATTTCTGCACAATGTGAGTATGCTTAGCACTCCTTAACTGCACAATGAAAAATAGTTAAGATTAAGATAGTAATATATATATATTATATATATATATATATATACTATCGCAGGTCTCATATTACATAAATCTAGTGTGGGTAGGTGGTGTAATATACATGACATATATCTGTGATTATGTCTTATATATATATATAATCATAATATCATATATCCCCACATATACAGGTTAGGTGTGGTGGAAGACACTTTTAGTCCCAGAACTCAGGAGCCAGAGGCAGGTAGATCTCTGTGTACAAGGTCAGCCTCGTCTACATAATGACTTCCAGACCAGCCTCTGTCCCAAAGAGGAAAAAATAAGGAATAAAATAGCACCCAGAATCTGGCTTTCTGATTAAAAATAAAAGACTTAACATCACTCATTAAATATCCACTGTGGTCATGATGTTGTCAAAGGTGAGAGTTCTACCCCTCCCCTCCCCCAGGAGCCCAAGCTGAACAAAAGACAGATAAAAAGTGTAGAATGAGTCATGTGAGAATTCTGAAGGAGACAAACAGGGAACCTCATTACTGTCCCCTGCAGCTATGTATACACACACACACACACACACACACACACACACGCGTGCACACACACCCATGCACCAACTATGCTCTGCTCACAAGGCTCAGCCTGGCTGTGGGTCTTGGGTCATAGCCCCACTCCCACTGTACAATTCTGGGGACTTCTAAGAAGGCAGGCATTCCATAACCTGAATAGTAACATTTAGCAACTCATTCCCAGAGGATGCACTTGGCAAGGAAGATAGTTTTAAAAGCACTCTTATTTATTTTGCCTAAAGCCACTTAATTTAAGTGTCCTACTACTTCATACACATGTTGGTGTGGAAGCTTCCCAGGTCACAAATATAGAAATTTAAATGCCACTTAGATCAGCATTAATTATGTTTTCCAGATTAACCCCTTTTCACTCCTTCAGCAAAATAACCAAAACTAAAATAAATGCCATTATTTTTGAAAACCTAAGTTTAGTCATTTTAATTCTTTGGAATTGCTTCAGCTTGAATGTCTGGTTCTTGCCACTTTAAGGTTTTTTTTTTAATATTTGTATGTGTGTGCCTATGTATGTGTGTGTGTGTGTGTGTGTGTGTGTGTATGGGTGTGTGGTGTGTGTGGAAGGGGACACATTCGTGTGTATGAATAAGGTTCATGCATGCATGTCATGATGTGCTTATGGACTTCAGAGAAAAACTTCAGATGTTGGTCCTCACCTTTCTATTTGCTTGAGACAGGGTCTCTGGTTGCTTTTGTTTGTTTTTATTATTTTCATTTTTGATGTATGAGTGTACTGCCTGCATGGATGTAAATGTACCCATGTCATGCAACACTCTCAGTGGTTAGAAGAGGGAGCGGATCGCTGGAACTGGAATTACAATTAGCCTTCCTCCATGTGGGTGCTGGGAATCGAATGGAGGTCCCCTGCCAAGAGCAGACCATGCTCTTGAACTCTGAGCTATCTCTCCAGCCTTGTTTGTTTCTTTTTACTGCATAAGCCAGGCCAGATGACCAGCAACTTTCCAGGGACTCTCGTCTCCATTTCCCATCTCCCCACAGGAGCTCTCATGGGTTCTGGGGATTCAAACTCATGTTTTCATGCTCGGATGGCAAGTACTTTACCCACTGAAACATCTGCCCAATCTGAAATTGGGAGGTTGTGTTTAGTCCTTTCAGTTTGTTGCATGAAAGAGTTACAGGTTAAAGAGCCCAGGTTAAAAGCAGGACCCCCCCCAAAAAAAAGCAGACCCCAAATTGTTACATTACACAAGATAGGGAGGCATTTAAACTTGTAACAAGGACAGAAGGGAAATTTTACTCCTTGCAAGGAAATTCCCACTTAGGCTTCAGAGAGCTACAAGCACTTAAATCCTATGAGCTGACAGTCCTTCGCCAGTACCGGCTACATCAGGAACTGGCAGGCATTCTTGCACTGGCCACCCTGTAGCTGAACTGCTTCACATTCTGGATTCTCAACTGCAGTACCACTGCTGGCAAATAGCTTCTTAAACGCCTTCACTAGTGTCTTTTCATGGTAATCATCATAGATCACTTGGACAGTGACCCCTTGAACAGCAGCAAGGGTCCTGCTGTTTCTCTGCTGAATTACTATATGAATGTAATCCTCGGTGCCAGCAGGAAGGAGGTCATCACCCTTATTTGTATTGGGTCAAAAGAGGGGAGGTTCTGGATAGCAGTCATGATTCCTTTTCCTGGGTGGATACAGCCTGATGAAGGTGGCTGTGAGGAGAAGTGGCGAAGTGGGGTACAGAGCATGGGAACTACAGGCACACAAAGGGGAGGCAGCTGAGTCCTCCAAGGCAGCTCAGTGACTAGGGATGAAACTGGTTTTAAAGCGTTTCATGGCTAGAAGCCACTTCACTGCTATACATAAACTCTGGTAGAGTTTACTGGAATTCTCTAGATAAGTTGTAAAGAAAGTCATTTGGAGAAAACATGTTCTGCCCAGTAAAACTGTTAAACTTCAAACTGGATAATACTTTATTTTCCTTTGGATTTTCCCCCAACTGAATTCCTCTTTCATGGGTAGGAGCACTAAGTTCTACACTTCCTGCAGCGGTGCATGGCTAAACTATGGTTGTCTCCTTCTACACTAAATATAATAAAAGTTTGTATTTGCCAGGTGGGTATGACTGCCCACGTCCTTCAGCTTCTTGCTGTACAGCTGTCATGCTCTGGCCTTGGCTGTTACCGGGCTTGACTCTTCCTCCTGGAGCTTCTAAATCATACTATATTTTATAAAAATGTTTCCTGGGAAAATAAACGCCAACACATTTCCAAAATCCTGCTGGCAGATACCAGGGAAGGGAGTGGGCCTTAGTACCGAGCCACATTTTTCTTGTTTGTCTCCAAAACAGGAAACAAATCTTACAAATGAAATACTAAGATATGCTTATATTATGAAGACAACAGAAAGTCATAAAAGTTTTGATTACCAGTTAACTCTAAAAGAAAATATTAGAACATATTAAGTTGGCTAAATCTTTATAATTATAAAAGCAAGTAAACAGAGCATTCAACTTCCAGGAAAAGGAATCAGTTCTGGATTTTATGAAATTCTAGGTTTCCAACCTTTCTACTTCTAAATTAAATACTTTAACACAGAATGGATATAAACCATTACTTTAATTTTGTCATTAACATGCTAATAATCAATACTTCATGTGCCTTTTATAAAACCCATAACAGGTAGGGTACAAAGAATACTTACCACAATTGATTAATAACTATACTATCAAATAGTATACTATTATAAACATCACCTCATCACTCGGGAGGCAGAGTTAGGTGGAGCTCTGTGAAATTGAGGCCAGCCTGGTCTACATAGTGAGTTCCAGGCCAGCTGTGGCTACAGAAAGACCCTATTTCATACCAACTTAGAGAAGAATGTACAAGAAGCAAAAGCTTAAACACAAAAACATTCAACACTAAACTTAGAAAATTAAGCCCCAGATAAGCAAGGCCATCGCAGCTCCTCCTCTGCCCCCTCCCTCTGCTCAAGCTATTGTGTCTCTGCAGAAAACCAGATTTCTTTAGTGATTTGTTTACATGCTTTAGTCTCACTATGATTTCCAAATAATATAAATAAAATATAAATAAATTTTTAAAATTTCAGCCGGGCATGGTGGTGCATACCTTTAATCCTAGCACTTGGGAGGCAGAGGCAGTCGGATCTCTGTGAGTTCAAGGCCAGCCTGCTCTACAGAGTGAGTTCCAGGACAGCCAGAGCTACAGGGAGACCCTGTCTCAAAAAGACCAAAAAAAAAAAAAAAAATTCAAAAGTTTTTGCCGGGCATAGTGGCTCACACCTTTAATCCTGGCACTTGAGGCAGAGGCAGGCGGATCTTTGTGAGTTCCAGGCCAGCCTGGTCTACAGAGCCAGTTCCAGGACATCTGGGCTACAGGGAGACCCTGTCTTGAAAAGACCAAAAAAAAAATTTTTTTTCAAAAGTTTTTAAAGGCATATTCTTATATAATGTTGAGAAAAGCATCACTGGAGAACTGTTTGTTTTATAAATAAGGTACTGATCAATAAGAATGTAGCAGAAAATGCACAAAGCTTCAATAAAAAATTGGCTTTGTCTTGAAAAGACAAAAAAAAAAAATTGGCTTTGGGAAAAAAAAAGAATGCAGCAGAGACCCATCAACAAATGACATGCAAGACAGGCCCTTCAGTATAAAAACTTTAATACGAAAGAAACAAACATGCCTCCCCTTCCATGAGAAAATGGAAGTGCTACCCTGTTTAATAAAACAATTTTCATAATGTTTTGAAGATTAAATACGGCAACAGATTTTATAGTATAAATCAATCAATCTGGGCAAAAAAATGCATACACCATCCTCGATTACAAAAGACAAGCACATAGATACACTCACAGATTATTTTCTGAGTCAGCTCAGCTCAAAGTTAAAAATGGCAGTTTGGTTGGGGGCTAGAGAGATGGCTCAGCAGTTAAGAGAACTGGGTGCTCTTTCAGAGATTCAGTTCCCAGCACCCACACGGCAGCTAACAACCATCCTAACTCTAGTTCCAGGTAATCCAACGCCCTCTGCTGATCTCCATGGGTACTGCATGACATGGGTATTATTTATTATTTTTTTTTTGGTCTTTAATTTTTTTTTCACATAAATTTATTTATTTATTTTTAACAAATCTAGACCCGTGTTCCCGCTCATTCCCCCACCCTGCCAGAGCTCATGCATTCTGCCAAACATGCTTTCCATCTCTTAGTCTTTCTCAATATTTTCCATGGGGAAGTTGACTGTTTTGAGCAGAAGTTCACTGTTTCAGTCAGTTCTTTGATGCAGTCTTTTCTGTTGTTGTTGTTGTT
>VZQC01013084.1:1041369-1110494 GCA_009823505.1 Rhizomys pruinosus | reverse complement strand
GTGAAGTTTTCCCCACTCTGTGGGATTTCTCGTCACTTCCTTGATTGTTTCTTTTGATGTACAGAAGCTTTTGAGTTTGATGAGGTCCCATTTGTCAATTGTCGACCTTAATTCTTGTGCAGTCTGCTGTCTGATTTAGGAAGTCTTTTCCTATGCCTATGTCTTGTAGTCTGCTGCCAACTTTTTCTTCTATCATCTTCAGAGTTTGGTTTCACATTGAGGTCTTTAATCCATTTGGAGTTGACTTTTTGCATAGGGTGAGAGGTAGGGGTTTAATTTCTTTCTTCTACAAGTGGTGATCCAGTTTTGCCAACACCACTTGCTGAAAATGCTCTCTTTTTCTCCATTGTGGTTTCTTAGGCCCCCTTGTCAAATATGAGATGGCTGAAATTTTGTATGTGCTCAATTTTGGATCTTTGGTTTTGTTCCATTGGTCAACAGGTCTGTTTTTGTGCCAGTACAGGCTGTTTTTATGACTATAGCCCTGTAGTATAGTTTAAAATCTGGTATAGAGATCCCCCTGTGTGCTCTTTTCACTCAGGTTGATTTGGCTATCTCAGGGTCTTTTTGTTTTTCCAATGAATTTAAGAACTTTTGTTTCCAAGCCTGTGAAGAAACTCTTGGGGATTTTGATTGGGATTGCATTAATCTATACAAGAGTTTTTGGTAAAATGGACATTTTTACAATGTTAATTTCCCAATCCATGAGCATGGGAGGTTTTTCCATCTTCTGAGGTCTTCTTCAATTTCTTTCTTTAAGGGTTTAAAATTTTGTGTTGTAGAGGTCTTGGTGTCTTTGTGTTAGGTTTGTTCCTAGGTATATTTATTGTTTTTGAGGCTATTGTGAGTGGGAAGGTCTCTTTGAATTCTTTGGGTGGTGCACATCTTTAATCCCAGAATGTTGGGAGGCAGAGGCAGGTGGTGTCTCTGTGAGATCAAGGCCAGGCCTGGTCTAGTAAGCATAGGCTCCAGGCACAGCTGGAAGCGCTACAGTGAATCCGTCATCAAAAAATAAATAAATAAACAAACAAACATGAACCCACTATTGAACAGACAATACTGTCTATAGACCTATTTCACACGAAAATAATCTACCTGAGTTATGAAAGTCTTAGCACCATTAAGTGAATAGTTGAATTATTTGATAAATTCAGTGGGAGATGCCTGAAGATTAGAAGGAAACAACACAGTAACTATTCAATAGGATCTCATTAATACAAACTAATGGGAGTGGTGGGGTGGGGAGAAGGAGAGCCAGTCAGTCTGAAAGAGTGCAGCCTAAATTAGAGGATGTTTATAAAGTACAAAGAGGAGCATGAGTTGGCTGTTAACAGAATGTTCCGCCAAGCCTGTCACACTCATTTGTATTTCTCAGGATATATTTTCACATAGACAAAGTGATTAATCCTTAAAAAGGTTTTCCCAAATCTACTAAACTTTTACTGATGCCATGAGTCTCTTTAGTGTACTGTTTCTAGTCAACACAAAGCTCTATCATCCAAGCACGCTCCACAGAATACAACCTATCAAAGTTTTAAGTCTCTCCTTAGCACTCTGTAGTCTTGGGAGGGACATTAAAAAGTAAGAAGACAGGGGCTGGAGAGATGGCCTAGCGGTTAAGAGTGCCGACTGCTTTTGCAGAGGACCTGGGTTCGATCCCCAGCACCCACATGGCGGCTGAGAACCGTCTTTAACTCCAGTTCCAGGGGAATCTGACACCCTCTTCTGACTCTCGCGGCATTGCACTACATGGGCCACAAACCTACATGCAGACAGTACATTCATACACATAAAAAATAAATTAAAAAAAAATTTTAATTAAAAAAAAAAGTAAGAAGACAGCCAGGCGTTGTGGCACACGCCTTTAATCCTAGCACTTGGGAGGCAGAGGCAGGCAGATCTTTGTGAGTTCCAGGCCAGCCTGGTCTACAGAGCGAGTTCCAGGACAGTTGGGGCTACATGGAGACCCTGTCTCAAAAAGACCAAAAAAAAAAAAAAAAAAAGTAAGAAGACACTACTCCTGTCAAGGTGCTCACAGCCTGGTCCAGATGAAGCAGAAGATGTCAGAAACAGGACCAGTGACATAGGAGAAGGTGATGGTCCAGGTCAAGCATGAAGAAGCAAGGGAGATCTTAAATGGAATGTGTTTTAACATGAAGACAGGACTGATGCTTATTTAAGAGCAAGAGGCTTAAGCCAGGGGGAAGAACATTAACCTCCTATGTTTAAAACACACTTTTCATGTCCGTGACAAAAGAGAAGGGACTTTGAGGGCAGAGGCTATGGCTCAGTCAGTAAAGTGCTTATTACACAAACACGGGAACCTGAGTTCATATCCTCAGCACTCACTTTTTTTTATGTGTATGAATGTACTGTCTGCATGTAGGTTGGCACACCCGTGTCATGCAATGCCACAGAAGTCAGAAGAGGGTGTCGGATTCCCCTGGAACTGGGGTTAAAGACGGTTCTCAGATGCCATGTGGGTGCTGGGAATCGAACCTGGGTCCTCTGCAAGAGCAGTCGGTGCTCTTAACCTCTAGGCCATCTCTCCAGCCCCAGCACTCACATTTTAAAAGTCAGGGGCAACCAGGCATGGTAATATACACTTTCAATCCCAGCACTCGGGAGGCAGAGGCAGGCAGAGCCTTCGAGATGGAGGCTAGCCTGGTCTATGTAGCAAGTTCTAGGCCAGCTGGAGCTACAGGGAGACCCTGTCTCAAAAAAATAGAGGCCATGGTGCCTATAATCCTTATGCTGAGGGGTAGAGGAAAGAGACAAGAGGACCTTTAGGGTTTATAGGCCAATTAATACAGCTGAACCAATAAATTCCCAGTTAAATGAAGAGATCCTATCTCAAAAACTAAGGAGGAAAGCAATAGAGAAAGATTCTGATGTCATGAACCATTGGCCTCCACAGGCACAGGCACATACATGTGTACACACACACAAATAAATGAGTAAATAAATGAATAAATAATAAATGAATGAGAGAAGGTGGCCACTTCACATCTGGATTCAACACATATACTCGGGGTTTCATTTTCTGTGCTTGCACTTTCCCCTTGTGTCAGAGAATATGTTATCAAATTCAAGGAAGGTTCTGATACTGACAGTTCTGTGCTCGGGCACAGCCAGTGAGCAAATCATCCCAGACTCCCCACCAGCATCTCATCTCTATTCACTTACTTTCGATTTATTTTTATAAGTTAAAGCCAGAAACGGAAAAAATTTCATGGGGTCCTGCTTTTAAAACTGAGCTGGAAGATAGGAAAATCCCAGGGTTCATTTGCTGACGCCTAAAAGTCTGGATTCAATACAAGAAAGACTGTTCTATACACTGTGGCTGTTCGATTTGCAAAAACTGAAGGAGCCACTTGAATGTGTCCAAGACAGGACAAAGAATGCATTACTGAGAAAGGGCACTTGAGTTGGGTCCTAGATCACCCTCGCTAGGAAGCCTGTTCAACTCACTCATTTCACAACCTCTAGGGTTTTTCCTTTTTCACTTCGATGAAAAGGAAGGTAACTCTTCCTGGAGTCCAAAGTAGAATTTCTAGAAATTAATACATTAATTAAGCCTTGAGTTCCTAATGTATGGTCTGTGGATGAACTTTTTAGAGCCCATAAACTTTGAAATTATTTTTATGTACATATGTACTTTTCTGACAAGAGTTTGAAGCTTACATCAAGTTCTCAAGGTGCCATTAGAACTGGATAGGAACCATATTCTAATTATGTTAAATAGCAAAATTAATTTCTTGCTTTCCAAAAGCTCGTGTAAAGAGAATGAATGGACATAATACAGATTAGGAGAAAAGATGTGCTGAATACATACCTGACAAAGAACTTCTGAACAATTAGAGAATGCAAAAAAGACCACGTACAGAGAGTACACAGCTAGCAAATAAATGCGTGGGATCATTAACCACTAGGGGCATGCAAATTCAAACTACAGTGAGATTAGCCCCTGCCATTTGAAATGGCTGAAACAAAAAGCACATTACCATGAGCTGGAGAGGATGGGGGAACCAGACTGCTCTCACCTTGCTAGTGGGCTAGGAAAGAATACAGGCACTATGTGATACATTGAAGGGATTCGTAAAAACTAGCATGTAAGTACCACCAGAAATTGCACACCTTAGTTAGTTTTCTATTGCTATGCTAAAATGCTGACCAAAACCGATTTAAGAAGAAAAAGGCTTATATCATTTTATACTTCCAAAGGACAGTCCATCTTTTTTTTCTCAGTAGACCATTGAAGACAGTCCATCTTTAAGGGAAGTCAGGGCAGGCTCCTGGAGGCAAGAACTAAAGCACAGACCACAGAGGAATGCTGCTTACTGGCTTGTTCCTCTGGCTTGTGCCCAGCCTAGTTTCTTATACAACCCAGGACTACCTGCCCAGGGGTGGCACCACCCACAATGGGCTGGACCTTCCTGCATAACAACAATCAAGAAAATATCTCACAGACATGCCCACAGGCCAATAGGACATGCCCACAGGCCAATAGGATAGAGGAAATTCCCCAGTTGAGGCTTCCTCTACCCAGATGGGTCAAGGTGAAACCGAAGCCACCTATGACACTACACTAATGACACTGCACTAATGGCTCTTTCCTCTGGAGAAATAAAAATTCACACTCACACTGGAGCTTCAACACACTCATTCATAAGAGCCCCTAACTAGGAGCCCTTCAACTCTGGAACATAAGATATTTTATATATATATATATATATATATAATATATATATATAATTTAAGAGAGAGAGGAGAGAGAGAGAGGGGAGAGAGAGAGGATGAGAGCACAATAAATGTGTAGCAGACTTCCTCATTTTGGGGTCCTGGATCCACGAGTCCTACCAATCACAGACTGAATATGCAGTTCAGCCTACAATAGTCACAGTTTGAACTAAACTTATACAGATCTTTTTTTTTTCTCATCATTAGTCCCCAAATAATACAGTATTATTTACACGGCACTTAGTTGGGTTTTTTTTTTAGGTATCATAAGTAACCTAGGGATGCGTTACAGTACATGGGAGGGCATGCATGGGTTACACACCAGTAGAAAGTCATCGCCACGAAAGATTTGAACATCGTCTCATCAGGGTATCCATGGGAGGTGCCAGAACCAATCAATGCCCCACAGACCCAGTGACACGCACAACAGCATAGACACTTCAGAAGTTATGCTGAGTGATAAAAGTCCACTCCCAAAGGTGGCAGACTATGTGATTTCATATATAACATTCTGTAAATGAAAAAGAAAAGGTTCAAATGAGGACAGATTAGTAAATACCCAGAGCTAAAAAAACAGCAGTAGGAGCCGGGTTGTGGTGGCGCTCGCCTTTAATCCTAGCACTTGGGAGGCAGAGGCAGGCAGATCTCTGTGAGTTCAAGGCCAGCCTGGTCTACAGTGAGTTCCAGGTCAGCTGGGGCTGCAGGGAGACCCTGTCTCAAAAAGACAAAAAAAAAAAAAAATAGCAGTAGGAATGAAGATGTAAGAAGGTAATTGTGGGGGCTGAAGAGATGGCCTAGAGGTTAAGAGCTCCAACTGTCTTGCAGAGGACCCGGGTTCGATCCCCAGCACCCACATGGCGGCTGAGAACCGTCTTTAACTCCAGTTCCAGGGGAATCAATGCCCTCTTCTGACCTCTGGAGCATTGCACAACATGGGTGCACAAACCTACATGCAGACAGTACATTTATACACATACAAAAAAATAAATAATTAATAAAATTTTTTTTAAAAAAGAAGGTAATTGTGATTATAATCAGAAAAACCATGGTTGAGGCTTTTTTTTTTTTTGTCTTTTTGAGACAGGGTCTCCCTATAGCCCCAGCTGGCCTGGAACTCACTCTGTAGACCAGGCTGGCCTTGAACTCAGAGATCTGCCTGCCTCTGCCTCCCAAGTGCTAGGATTAAAGGTGCGCACCACCACGTCAGGCTTAAAGACTTCTTAGCTGCCATGTGGGTGCTAGAAATCGAATCTGGGTCCTTTGCAAGAACAGTCAGTGCTCTTAACCACTGAGCCATCTCTCCAGCCCCCATGGTCAAGGTTTTAACCATTTTAATCATTCCATGTCTTGGCATTATGGTAAGCAGATGAACTTACACAAGTGACAAAATGATACAAAAATTCAAAAACACACTTGATGCTGCTTCAAGGTCAAATGGGAAAGCTGACTAAGGTAGATAATATATATCAATGTCTATACTGGATAAGATAAAAATATAGCTCTGTAAAGATGTTAGCCTAGAGAAAAATTCAACAGTATACAGAGTACCTCCTATTGTTTCTTATAACTGCATGGGAATGCATAATTGTCTCAATAAAAATTCCAATTAAAATAATCTCAGCAGCCCTATACATGCTGATCAGCTTCCTCCTTCTGTGGTGGTCAGGATGGGCCGCAGTTTTCCCTCTTGCATTTCTTTGTGCTGTTGTCATTACTTAAAGCATTGTTTAGAATTTCTTTCACTGTGTGTGATGTTTTTATAATCATTTTGTGTGGCAGTAAAGCTTCAGCCTTTAAGAATTAATTTGAATTTTTGAAATATCAAAAGCCATTCAAACCCAGCCGAGGTAGTAATATGAATAAACTAAGTAAGAAATGCTATTTATGGACAAAAAGTAATTGTTAGTCATGAAAACTGGTTTTCCTTATGGAATCCCTTAAGATTTTGAGGTCCAGGAAAACAATTACATATATCTGGCTTTATACATTTTTTTTATTTTTTAATTTTACTTATTTTGGTATGTGTATGAATGTACTGTCTGCATGCAGGTGCGTGCACCCATGTCGTGCAATGCCGCGGAGGTCAGAAGAGGGTGTCGGATTCCCCTGGAACTGGAGTTCTGGAATTGGAGTTACAGACAGTTCTCGACCGCCATGTGGGTGCTGGGGATCGAACCCAGGTCTTCTGTAAGAGCGGTCAGCACTCTTAACCAGTAGGCCATCTCTCCAGCCCTTATCTGGCTTTAAAGAGGTAGCAGGAAGCTACAGAAGAGGTTCAAGTGGGGCAAGAACTTCTCTAAAGTGGTATTTCTACAACAATGACCTAAAGACTGCTGAAGAGACTGAAGAGAAGAGACAGCTGAGGCAGAGAAGATTCAGGGGACAAACACACGGGGCACCCTCCTGCTACTTGGCTGAGCTTCTAGACAGATATGGTCCCTTAGAAGTTAACAAAACTGACAACTCAGGGAAGATATCTACACCTGCCCAAGCCTCTCATCTGTATTTCAAGCAGCAACTGTGTTGTGTGCTACAAACTTCCTGCTTTCCTATCCCCACTCAGACCTCATATCATCTTTATAAGGATGCAAGATTACTCCCTTCACTCCAAAAAGTTGAGAAATTCTTCAAATGGAACTGCTAATAACTAGATCCAATTCTAGATCCTAAAACAAATGTACCAAAGTATAAAACCTGGAGCATAGAACAATGTTTTTTTTTTTTTTTTTTTTGCGGTTCTCAGCCTCAGCCTTTAACGGCTGCGCTATCCCAACAGCCCAGAACAATGTTTTAACATTTAGAAGTATGACTGGTTTCTAAATGTTTAGCTGGGCAGTTATTCATTACTGACCATGACTTGTACTAGATATAAACAAAGCAGCCACAAACAGTCCCTCCCTTTAAGGACCTTTCAAATTCTTTGAAAGGACGGATATGCACATGTGAAATAGGTAAATAATGACCTAAAGAAATAGACAAACACCGAGGGCAATATAAACATTCACTTGTTCTATAAATATTTGCTGAGTGCCTATTATATACTCGAGACTGAGATGAGCCCTATCCTAGAGGCCTAGGGGAGGGGGGATGAAGCTTCAGTGTATGTGTGTGATGGCAGTAAAACATAGACACAGACATGCACAAGTCAGTCAGCAGGGGAGGTAACAGGCATGGCCTCCCAAGAACATGCAGCCTAAGCTGGGTTGCTTTATTGATATTTTGTGTATTTCATACATCATCTTTCAGTCCAATTTAGACACATTTCCCTCTCCCTGCCCCACCCCACCCCAGTTCATGCATTCTGCCATACATGTCTTGCATCTTTCTCTCAGTCTTTCCAAGGATTTTTTTCTGCAGAGGCTTGTTGTTTGGGGCAGAATTTAACTGTGTCATTCAGTTCTTTGACCCAGTCCTTATGGTGTTGTTCCTTCCCCTTTGTATTGCTCCAAAGTATGCCTATATAAATATCACATATGTGGGGCTGAAGAGATGGCCTAGCAGTTAAGAGTACCGACCACTCTTGCAGAGGACCCACATGGTCCTCACAATCCCCAGCACCCACATGGCGGCTAAGAACCGTCTGTAACTCCAATTCCAGGAGAACTCCAGTTCCAGGGGAATCCAAGACCCTCTTCTGACCTCCGTAGCATTGCACGACATGGGTGCACAGACCTGCATGCAGACAGTACATTCACACACATACAAAAATAAATAAAATTAAAAAATATATTAAAAAAATAATAAATATCACATATGTATCAAAATTATAACCTCCGAGAATAAACTGTATGTTAATTCCAAAATATGTTTTGGCATTCACATTTTCCCCTTTAATTTTATATTACTCTAAAATATGAATACATATCTTCCACCCATACACGGTAATTACAATGTCTGAAAATAAGTCGTAGGTAAATTCTAGAGCCCATTAAGAGATTCGAATTATAACAGCACAGTTGCTTTTAGATAAAAAGAAATATAACAATAATGTTGCTCAGCTTGCCTTTCAACTGGGGATTTGGTGTTAGCATCCACAAATGAGGGAAACCATTTGCCTTCTTTTCCCCCTGGGATGGTGTTACTTCACTTAGCATAATGGCTTCAAGTTCCACCCATTTACCTGCAAAGTTTATGATGTCATCTTTCTTTACCGCTGAGTAGTACTCCACTGTGAGATGTACCACATTTTTGTTATCCACTCCTCAGTTGAGGGGCATTTGGGTTGGTTCCAGCTCTTCACTATTGTAAACAGAGCTGCAATAAACATAACTGTGTATGTATCTTTGCAGTAGGATGAGTCTTGTAGGTATATACCCAGGAGTGGTATGACTAAGTCAGGGGGTAGGCTCATTTTGAGTCTTTTAAGGGTTCTCCACACTGCTTTCCATAGTGGTTGTACAAGTTTACATTCCCACCAGCAGTGGATGAGTGTTTCCCTTTCCCCACAACCTCTCCAGCATTTGGCATCTTTTTTTTTTTTTTTTTGGTCTTTTTAAGACAGGTCTCTCTGTAGCCCCAGCTGGCCTGGAACTCACTCTGTAGACCAGGCTGGCCTTGAATTCACAGAGATCTGCCTGCCTCTGCCTCGCAAGTGCTAGGATTAAAGGCGTGTACCACCAACTCTTAAAAGACTCAAAATGAGCCTACCACCTGACCCAGTCATACCACTCCTGGTTATGTACCCACAAGACTCATCCCATCACAGAGATACACGCATATTTATGTTTATTGCAGCTCTCTTCACAATAGCAAAGAACTGGAAGTAACCCAAGTGTCCCTCAACTGACGAATGGATTAAAAAAATGTGGTCCATCTACACAATGGAATTCTATGCATTGGTAAAGAAAGATGACATCATCAACTCTGCAGGTAGATGGATGGAGCTGGAAGCCATTGTGCTGAGTGAGGTAACACAGTCCCAGATAAACAAACAACATATGGTGTCCCTCATCTGTGGATCCTAGCACCAAATCTCTGTAATGCAAACTGAATAATTATTTTTTCTTTCTTTTTTAAGTAAATATAATACCTGATGTTACTCATAAACTTGCTATATAATCCAGGAATGCAAAGTAATATTTTTTCTTTAACCTACATGCAATGCTATTGTCAAAATGTGAATCCCTAAACATGTTTTGGAATTAACCTACAGTTTATTTTCAGACATCATAATTTTGGTATATATGTGGCGTGCATATATGTATATTTTGAAGCAATACAAATTGAAGCCAGGCATAGTGGAGCACACCTTTAATCCCAGCACTCAGGAGGCAGAGGCAGAGGCAGGAGGACCTCTGTGAGTTCAAGGCCAGCCTGGTCTACAAAGTGATTTCCTGAACAGCTGGGGCTGTAGGAAGACCCTGTCTCAAAAAAAAAAAAGAGAAGAAAAGAAAAAAAATTGAAAGGAACAACACAACAACAAAGATTGGGTCAAAGAACTGACTGAAACAGTAAACTTCTGTCCCAAACAGTAAACTTCTGCAACAAAAAATTTTAAAAGACTGAGAAAAAGATGCAAGACATGTATGGCAGAATGCATGAGCTCTGGCAGAGTGCAGGGCAAGGAAAGAGAAATGGGTCTGAATTTGATTAAGAAATGTATGAAATGCACAAAACCTCAATAAAAAATTAGCTAACAAATTATTTTTCGTTTGTTTGTTTGTTTGTTTTTGGTCTTTTTGAGACAGGGTCTCCCTTTAGTCCCAGCTGACCTGGAGCTCGCTATGTAGACCAGGCTGGCCTTGAACTCACAGAGGTCCGCCTGCCTCTGCCTCCCGAGTGCTGGGATTAAAGGTGTACACCACCACGGCCGGCACACAAATTATTTTTTAAAAATCAACCTGAAGGGCTGGGTGTACAGCTCGGAGGTAGAGTGCTTGCTGAGCATGCAGAGGCCTGGCATTTACCCATAGCACTGAAAGGTAATCCTGAATATTACAAATATATTATACATAAGGGCCTGTCCTTAAAAAGTTTACAGGCAAGTCCAAACACATGTACAGTTAGCAATAATCTCAGGCTGCTTCTAACATGGCAGAAAAGTAACAATAATTAGCTACATAATAATATCCTTGGTGTAATCCACTAGGAATGTAGTATATAATTTGCTGTTTTCAAAAATGATCTACTATGTGTCGCCTGGTAGGCTGACCGGACTTTAAGGGATAGACCCACACCCAAGAACACTTTTGGAAACACAGACTAGACTCAACGGGTCTTAAAAAAAAAGACAAATCCTAAATAATAGAGGACACGAAAGGTGTGGTAGGGCAGGGGTGGAGAACATGGTCAAAATACACTGTAGGAGATTCTCAAATCAATAAAAATATTTTAAATGATCTATTAGATAAAACTTCTAAACATTTTATTTATATGGCTAACTCATTTTAAGTAAAATATAAACCAACATTAATCTTATGATGATACTTCAAACTACTGTGGATAAAAATTACAATGTGTAACTGGCACAAATTCCACTGGGATGAATGGTTTTATTGTATGGCATTAAAGTGTTCGTTGGCATTACACACCAAGAGAAACCAAAGAAAAAGGCTTTGTCTTTCCAGGCAGTCTTTTTTTTTTTTTTTTTCTGTATGTGTATGAATGTACTGTCTGCATGCAAGTCTGTGCACCCGTGTCGTGCAACGCCGCGGAGGTCAGAAGAGGGTCTCGGATTCCCCTGGAACTGGAGTTCTCCTGGAATTGGAGCTTCAGACAGTTCTCAGCCGCCATGTGGGTGCTGGGGATCGAACCCGGGTCCTCTGTAAGAGCGGTCGGCGCTCTTAACCGCTAGGCCATCTCTCCAGCCCTCCAGGCAGTCTTAATGTGGACAAGTGGGTGACTCTTAAAACTGGATGCACTCCAAAACATGGAATGGCTGTAGTGAGGCAGGTACAACCTGGCCTCTCCCTCTTCACGGCATTAACACGCACTAGGCCCTCAAGAAGCTAAATGCCCCCTTCTCAGGTCACATTTTCAATGACTCTCAAGTATCAATGTGTTTCTGAACATAGCACTGACCTTGGTGTTTTGAGGGTCTGGGTTTGAGAGGAGGAACAAACAGAGGGACAAAGAGAAGAAACAGGAACTAAATGCTATGCTCTGCAGAGCTTAAGGGAATAAATGTCAAATCAAGGTGGATCACTATTGCCAGCAACTCAACAAACTCTCTCCCTATTTTGGAAAACATAACTCCAAAATTAACAGGAAAGGCAGATGTGTGCACAGAAGTTGTACAGTTGATGCTTGATCAAAATTTTTCATCCCATTATTAGAATTCTATTAACTTTGATTTATCTCATCCCATCCCAGAACATACACCCGTATACACACACAATCTACCTATCTGGTCTCCTACTTCCTTAAGTTCCCATTCTTTTATTTTTTAATGTGTATGAGTGTACAGCCTGCATGTTTGTAGGTGCAATGCCCACAGAGGCCAGAGGAGGGCGTCAGATCCCCTGGAACTGGAGTTACACGAAGGTTGTTAAGCCATCATGTGGGTGCTGGGAACTGAACTCAAGTCCTCTGCAAGAACAGCCAGTACTTTTAACCTCTGAGCCATTTCTCCAGCCCCAAGTTCCTATTTTTCATTAAATGATAGTTAACTGAGTGATTAGTTAATAAGATAATGGACCCAGTGGGCATTAAAGTCTTTATTTTTTCTTCCCCTATCAGTGTGCCATGACCAAAAAAATGGGAACTCAGAAAGAAAGCAAGACATACAGTTTAGGGTATAGTTCAGGGCCATCAGGCCTCTTGGCCAAATTATAGAAAATATGCAAATTCCTGTGCATACACAATGTATGTGGTCTGCACATGTGATGCAGGGGCAACACACGTGTATCTGTATGTATCACAAACTTGTCTAAGTCTCCTATAAATTTAGATTGCACATTTGTGGGGAAAATCTCATTTTAGATGATGGCTCATACGCCATTCACTAAAACGCAGCAGGACACACTCCCCAAGTTACAGATGTCTAATAAAACTCAGAGTGAGTGATTTATTGACTGACAAACAATAGCCCTGACTCAAGTCAAGTGAAGTCTTGCTATGCATTCAAATCATTCATTTTTGCCTTTATGTTTCTTTAATAACAAAACAAAAATCCACACCAATTCCATTTTTCTCCATCTGTATGATGCTGCCCACAATTTGAACAAAAGATGTATTTCCTACTGTGAAATCCACACTTTCATCAACTGGTCAAAGATTGGGTCTTTGGCGCTCTTTCCTTTTGCCTCTACGTCTCCATCTAGAGTCAACTGCTATCTCTTCCCCCTAATGTGTGTTTAATTTGCTCCTAGTAACTGGGAGGCTTCTTGCACACAGCACTCCCTTCTTCTCTGGTACATTCGGATCATCCCTCCCTCCTCCCTGTGCTCAGCACTGGTTATCCTAGGGTGAGAGAGCCAAGACCCCTGGCCCCCAGGAAGTCAAGGTCTACTGGAAGAAGTCTACAAATAGCTAAAGCCATGACTTAAAGAGGGGACTGGAGAGATAGCTCAGTGGTTAAGAGCACTGGCTGCTCTTCCAGAGAACCAGGGTCCAATTCCCAGCACCCACATGGTAACAACTGTCTATAACTCCAGTTTCCCTGGAACTATCACCCTCTTCTGGCCTCCATAGGTTTGTACACATGGGTGCACTTACATATACATGCAAGCAAAGCACTCAGACACACAAAATAAAAATAAGTTCTTTAAAAGAAGATTAAAGAGAAGTGCTACTTGTTAGCAGAGAACCCAGGAGGAACACTGATAAAGATGCCAGGAAATAAGTAAAATACACAAACAAAAGAAAGAGCATTTTATCCACAAAGAGCTGCAGGAGAAGCTTGAAAAATGACATGAGAAGAACTTGTTCATTCAAGTTGTCACAGCCTTCCTTTCGCTGTGTCATGGGATAAATAACCTCAGGGCCCTACTGAGCAGATTAAACTGTTTTGTTTTGTTTTTTAATTTTTTTATGTGTATGAGTGTACTGTCTGCATGTAGGTTTGTGCACCCATGTCGTGCAATGCCTCGGAGGTCAGAAGAGCGCATCAGATTCCCCTGGAACTGGAGTTAAAGACAGTTCTTAGCAGCCATGTGGGTGCTGGGAATTGAACCCAGGTCCTCTGCAAGAGCAGTCAATGCTCTTAACTGTTGAGCCATCTCTCCAGCCCAGATTAAACTATGTTTAAGCATTACTTTAAATGCCTGGTTGAACTCTCCTAAGAATGTAAGCTCTCCAAAAGCCACAAATAATTGTGAAAAATGGGGATGTACTAAGAATCTTTTCCCTGAAGAGTTGTGTTGGTCTCAGCAGCCCAGAAGATCTGCTACTAATAGCCACTAAGGAAGGAGACAAAATCATAACCTCTGTGTAATAGGGAATAAGAAATAGAACTCCACGGGGCTGGAGAGATGGCCTAGTGGTTAAGAGCGCCGACTGCTCTTGCAGAGGACCCGGGTTTGATTCTCAGCACCCACATGGTGGCTGACAACCATCTTTAACTCCAGTTCCAGGGGAATCCGACACCCTCTTCTGACCTCTGGGGCATTGCACGACATGGGTGCACCAACCTACAAGCAGATAGTATATTCATACACATAAAAAAAAAAAAGAGTAGCCAGTCTTTAAAAAAAAATAGAAGTCCTGCAGATGGCAGGACTCCAAAGGTTTCACCTTAGTCAACTATAATAATAATAACAATAATAATAATAATGAAAAACTATGACCAGTAGCAAAAGGAAAAGGCACAGACCATCTTCCCAGCCTGAGTTCTGTCTTTGATGGAAAAGAAGGAGTATCTCTTGGGATGCTTTAGCTGAAAAATAATATGCAAAACGATCTTAAACTACTAGTGCATTTGAGGCTAACTCAGAATTACAAGATTCCCACTGGATAGAGGCACTAATTCAAATTATAAAACAATCAACAAAACTCACTATCACCAAGAGACAGCATAGACAATAAAATCAGACCTTTCAGAACTTCAAATAATGGATCAACTAATGTATAAATTTAGCATATTTATAAAAAAGTATTTTTAAATGAAAACGTCTTTTAAAACAAGAAAAGAAGATAATCATCCAGAAAGATCAGGCCAAGTGACAAAGAATCAAAAAGCACTTCTGAAAAGAAAAGGCAGTGTTAAAAACTGCATTAGGTAGGTTAAACAGCAAAGAAGGAAAAGCAAGGGCTGGAGAGATGGCTCAGCGGTTAAGAGCACCGACTGCTGTTGAAGAGGACCCAGGTTCAATTCCCAGCACCCACATGGCGGCTAAGAACTGTCTTTAACTCCATCTAGTTCCAGGGGAATCCAACGCCTTCTTCTGACCTCCATGACATTGCACAACATGGATGCACCAACCTACATGCAGACAGTACACTCATACACAAAAAATAATAAAATTAAATTAAATTAAAAAATTTTTTAAAAAGGAAAAGCAAAAAAGTAATTAATATATACTGGATTTTGGATATCTAGAAAGTACCCAGAAGCTGGAGAGATGGCTCAGCAGTTAAAAGTACTAGGTGCTTGCAGAGGTCCACTTGCAGAGGACCCTGATTTGGTTCCCAGTACCCTCAGGGCAGTTAACAACCATCCACAACTCCAGTTCCAGGGGATCCAAATACCCTCTTCTGACTTCTGTGGGCACTGCATGACATGGGTGCACTTACATACATGCACACAATACACTCATACCCATGAAAAAAATTATTAATTTTTTTTTTTACCCGAAAAGAGACAAACTAGAGAACATGGAAAGTTTGGAGGGATGTCAAAATATAGACTAAGGCCCAGTATGCTTTATGTAGGAGGTCCAGACTGAGGGGTAGGCAATATATAAGAAGAAATATTGAAGAATTTGCTTTAAGAATTTCTATGAACTAAGCCGGGCGTGGTGGCGCACGCCTTTAATCCTAGCACTCAGGAGGCAGAAGCAGGCAGATCTCTGTGAGTTCAAGGCCAGCCTGGTCTACAGAGTGAGTTCCAGGCCAGGTGGGCTACAGAAAGACCCTGTCTCGAAAAAGACAAAAAAAAAAAAAAAAAACCCAAGAATTTTCTATGGTTGCTTAAAAGACAAATTCCCAGATTCTAAAAATATATTAGCACCACGAAAATACATCAAGAGAAAAGAAACATCAGACATTTGTAGAAATATGTCACTAGAGATAGAGTATTTTTTTATTTTATTTATTTTTTATGTGTATGAATGTACTGTCTGCATGTAGGTTTGTGCACCCGTGTCGTGCAATGCCCCAGAGGTCAGAAGAGGGTGTCGGATTCCCCTGGAACTGGAGTTAGGGACAGTTCTCAGCTGCCATGTGGGTACCGGGGATCGAAACCCGGTCCTCTGCAAGAGCAGTCAGTATTCTTAACTGCTAGGCCATCTCTCCAGCCCCGAGTGATTTCATTTTTTAAAAATAACATTTTGTGGGGCTTACAGAGATGGCTCAGTAGTTAAGAGCACTGACTGCTCTTACAGAGGACCTGGGTTCTATTCCCAGAACCCACATGGTGGCTAACAACCATCCATAACTCCAGCTCCAGGGGCTCTAACACCCTCTTCTGACCTCCACAGGCATTGCATGACAAGGGTGTACGAACATACATGCAGGCAATACACTTATACACATAAAAAATAAATAATAAGCCAGGGCTGGTGCACACGCCTTAATCCTAGCACTTGGGGAGGCAGGATCTTTTGAGTTCAAGGCCAGCCTGGTCTAAGAGCGAGTTCTGGGACAGCTGGGGGCTACCAGGTAGACCCTGTCTCTAAAAAGACAAAAAAAAAGTAAATAAATTTTTTTTTTTTAAAAATATGGAATTGGCAGGTATGTGGTCTCACTTCTAATCTCAGCACCAGAAGGTAGAGACAGTTGCAAAGTTTGAGGTCCACGCCTGGGCATATAGTGAAACAAAAAAAAGGGGGCTGGGAGAGATGGGCCTAGCGGTTAAGGAGCGCCGACCGCTCTTACAGAGGAAGCCGGGTTCGATCCCCAAGCCCCACATGGCGGCCGAGAGCCGTCAGACCGTCTGAAACTCCAATTCCAGAGAAACTCAGTTCCAGGGAATCCAAGACCCTCTTCTGACCTCCGCGGCATTGCACGACACGGGTGCACAAACCTGCATGCAGACAGTACATTGATACACATACAGAAATAAATAAAATTAGAACAAAAAAAATTTAAAAAAAAAAAAAAAGGAAGGAAGGGAACGAGGGATACAGAAATATAAAAAAAATTGGGGGGGGTGGGAGCGTGGTAGTGCACACCTTTAATCCTAGCACTTGGGAGGCAGAGGCAGGTGGATCTTTGTGAGTTCAAGGCCAGCCTGGTCTACAGAGTAAATTCCAGGACAGCTAGGGCTACAGGGAGACCCTGTCTTGAAAAGACAAAAAAATAAAAGTTACTAATATTAGTCCTCATACACTGTACTGTAGACCTGTAGGGAGGGATAAAAAGTTATTAGCTTTTTCTGGGCGTGGTGGCGCACACCTTTAATCCTAGCACTTGGGAGGCAGAGGCAGGTGGATCTTTGTGAGTTCAAGGCCAGTCTGGTCTACAGAGTGAGTTCCAGGACAGCTGGGACTACAGGGAGACCCTGTCTCGAAAAGACCAAAAAAAAAAAAAAAAGTTATTAGCTTTTTAAATATTTTATATTTTTTATCATATGTGTATGATATGATTATTTGCCTGCAAGCATGTAAGTATATCACATGTGTACAATGCTCATGGTGGCCAGAAGATCACTAGATCCCCTGGAACTGGACAGTTGTTAGCCACCATGTGGGTGCTAGGAACCAAACCCAGGTCCTCTGCAATAGTAGCAAGTATCCTTAACTGCTGAGCCATCTCCCCAGCCCCAATTGCTAGCTTTTAAAACAAAATCTCAATTTATCATTTTACTTGTGATAATCAGGTTTTATCTGTAAAATTTTTAATATGTTAATTATAAATTTTTTTCTAATTTCAAACTTAAATTGCAAAATGAAGAATAATGGCATATTTAAAAATTGACGTTTATATTTAATAAGTTTTTAATTTTCCCATCATAAATTTTATCAAGAAACTAAACTATCAGGGATGGAGAGCTGGCTCAGCAGTTAAGTCCATAACTCCAGTTCTGGGGGGTCCGACGCCCTCTTCTATTCTCCAGATGTACTGTACAACACAGGTGCACTTACATACATGCAGGTATAACACTCATACACCTAAACTAAAAATAATTTTTTAAAGATTTATTTAAAAAGAAGCTAAACTATCATAAAAGGAAAAGAAATTGACAATCTTTTTTTTTTTTTTTGGTACTCTACACAGTCAGAGAAATTTCTCTAGTTACAAACTATAGAAATGAACCCTGAAAGTATAGTCTTTTCAAGACAGGGTCTCCTGTAGCCCCAGATGTCCTGGAACTTACTCTGTAGACCAGGCTGGCCTTGAACTCACAAAAATCCGCTTGCCTCTGCCTACCAAGTGCTAGAATTAAAGGTGTGTACCACCACGCCCAGCTATATATAAATTGACAATCTTAACTGCTCATTGCAAGCTACATGCTTTGAGGCATCAGTTTTCTTACCTATAAAAACAGCATCAAGATATGTATTCTACAATGCTGTGCAGAAGATCAAACCAGTTATAGTAGGCAAATCTGTCCATGCTAATATTTCATTCAGTCCTTATTTGAAGGCAGAATCATCCTCCCCCAGGCTCACACCTTTTCCTCTGAAATTATAGGCAACTAGGTGATGCCTTTCCCTCAAAGCGTTTGAACTGAACACCTCATCACTTCTCTACATCTTGATGTTTTTCTCTCATCCTGGAAGAGGACTGCTCCTTTCATTATTTACCATACATCATTGTATCAAGAGCCTGTTAATATATTAGACCTGAACTGCACCTCTTTTACTAAAGCCACCAGTTTTATTACATGTACTAACTGGCTGTGGTAGAGTGCTGGCCTGAAGGTACTACTGCCTCTCAGGCTCATGATCCTAGCTCACTTCTAAGTCCTCTCTCCTACCTTCCCCCACACCAATTCACCCACCAAATGGTAGCTATATTGTGCCCTCTTTCACATTTGTCCTTTCTCCATTCTTATTGCTAATCTGGCACTCTGCACCACCACCTCCAGCTGCATTCTAAAGAGCCTGGAAAATCATCACCATAGGCAAGTCCTTTCCACCTTTAATCCTCCCTAGAAGTGCTGTGGGATTTAACATTCAGTACCTAAAGTCATTGTTTCTACCATTTTACTCCTCTGTGTCCCCTTCTAACACTGTTCAGATTAAAATACAGCAGCTTATTAGGCATCCAAGACCTTCCACAGTATTGTTTGAGTCATACAAAGAAAACATTGGTCACCATTTGCCACATAAACCTTCTCTTGGCCAAGACTGGCTCTCAATGTGTCTCCCAACCAAGCTCTATAAATTTTGTCCAAACCCAACCTATCACCTTATGAGTTCCTCCAAGCTTATTTTACACTCTGGCATGTGACAGTAGAGGTTGATTCTTGGTTCAAACACCCACTCAGTCCATGACCTTGAACTTCCTTGCCTGCCTCACAATACCTGCTTCCAGGATAAAATGGAGGCAAGACACCTAGGGAAGTACTGACCCCCAGCAGGTGTGTTGTGAATCCCAGTGCCTTCTTCATCTTCCCAGTGAGGTCATCTTTTATTTATTCGACAGTCTACTAACCAATTATGCTACAGCTCTATTTGCTAACTGTTTCACATGTTTATTTCATCTTCCCAACTACATTCCTCAACTCACATCCTTTGCTGTGCTCCATACAAAACAAAACTAAGGAGTGTAAGTCCAATCATTATACCCTTTGACAAAGACTGAAGGGCCATGGTGGCTGTTCAGAAACAATGAGATTTGTTCAATAATATTTGAGCATCCGATGAGTACCAGGATAATACAGGTTGAATATTGTAGTGGTTGGAATAAGAATGTCCCCATAGGCTCCAAGTATTTGGACATTTTGTCCCTAGTTGGTGGTGCTGTTTTGGGAGGTCTTAAAAGTTGTGGCCATGCTGGAGGAAGCACATCACTGGGGCTTAGAGAGTTCCTAAACCTGGCCAGATTTCCAATCCCTCTCTGCTTCCTGAAGACATGAGAGCTTAGCATTCTGCTGCACCTCTTGCCACCATGCCTCCCCGCCATGATGGACTCTGATTCCTCTAGAACTGTAAGGTCAAAGAAACCCTTCCTTTTATAAGTTCCCTTGGCCAGGGTGTTTTACCACAGCAACAGAAAAGTAACTAATACAGATATTATATCATCAAACAACAGAATCAAAACTCCCAGTGTTTCTGAAAGTTTGGTTGATGCATCTAAAAAGCAAATTTTATAGTACATTAAGATACAAAGTGGTGATGAGAGGAAAGGGGAAAAATTAGCAGGAGGTTAGAATCCAATTTTAAATACAGCAGTTGAGGAAGGCCAGCAGGAGAAAGTTCTACAGATGCACAGGCTGACAGCTTGAAAGCCTGGGTACAACGTGATCAAGGAGACCAATATGCCCAGAGCGGAGGGAACAGGAGGCAAGAAGGGAGGGCACAGAAAGAGGAGCAGAGAGCTGACCAGGTGAGGCCTCCAAGGCCTCATTACCCCGAGGCCCTGTGTGTCCTTGAGAGCATGAGGCTCCTTCTGAAGGTTTTGAACTGAAGATGAACACGATCTAATATACAGATAAACTAACCGGTTTGTGCCAACTACTGCCCCACAGGCAGACTGAGGGAGGCCAAAGGCAAAAAAAGCAGGACTTGCTGGAGGCCGCTGCTGAGATCCAAGCACAACAGAGTAATAACTGAGATTGTACATGGCAAGGAGGTAGTAAGCGACCGTCAAGTTTGGACGTATCCTGCAAACAGAACTCATAAGACGTCCTGAAATATGGGGGGGGGGGATTTGATGGAAAAGGAGACAGTTGTCCCTCCCAGCCTGAAGTCGGAAAGCATGAAGCAGTCATGAGGAGACGTGGGGGTGGCGAGGGTGGTGCAGAGTTGGGGACAGAAACCAGAAGCCGAGCTATGAATGCTGTATGCTCTCTAACTACAGCAGGCAAGATATGTTGCTGCAAGACAAGGAAAGGGAACCACCCAGCCAACCAGTTAGTGAGAAACCCTCCCCAACTCTCCTCTCTCACAGTTTAGCTCTCCAGTAGGATTTAGCCAGGGCTATTTTCCTTAGAAATCAAGATTATTTTCCAAAGAAAAATGAATTCAGATCTTGTAATGGTCAGGGATAAGGAGCAGACGGGGAGCTGTCAGCCTTGCCTGAAGACTTAGTTTCTCAGTGTGCAAATACTGCCTTGGGGGAAAAATGTTTTCCCTGCCCACACACAGGCTTTCTGGAGAGTTAATGAATGCATGTGTATAACATACCATGAACTACTCAGAGGGACAATGAAACTTCATTTGTAATGTTTTAATATCCAGACACATCAATCTTAATTATTTTCTTATAAACCCCACTGAAGTTGGGGTGGCAGCACGGGCCTGTAATCCCAGCACTCAGGAGGCTGAAACAGGAGGACTGAGTTCAAGGCCAGCCTGGGCTTGATGCCAAAACCCTCTCTTAAAATTTAAGAAATTTTGGGGCTGGTCAGCAGTTAACAGCACTGACTGCTCTTGCAGAGGTCCCGGGTTCAATTCCCAGCACCCACATGGTGGCTAACAACTGTCTATAACTCCAATTCCAGGGGATCTAATGCCTTCTTCTGACCTCCTTGGCCATTGCATCACACAGATGCACTTACATACCTGCAGGCAATACAATCATACACATAAAAAATAAAAATAAAATATTTAAGATATTTTAAGGGTATTCTGTGATAAGCTTGCTTCTCCAGCATACACAAGGCCTTGGGCTCAATCTCCAGTGCTGGAGGGAAAAAAAGTCACTGAAATTAGACAAAGATAGCAAAAGTTATCTTGGACTGACATACAGAACCAAAATAAGACGATACAGGGAAACTCTTTGTTTGTTGGGTGCAATTCTGGAATGATCTCTCCAGATAAAAATGTAATGTTAATCAGGCCAAAAATCATTAAAAGTCATTAAAAATAAATGGAAAGCTGTCACTCTAGGAAGCCTCCTCCTAGGGAGGGTTAAATGTGTTGACCTGTGAACCATAATTAGGAGAAACCATTAAGTTGTGCAAGCTACAAGCATGACAAAACACTGGAAGAAAATACAGACTTTTGTCCAAGAGCTGTAGAATCAGGCACATTGTAAGAGCCATCCATGAAAAGAGCTTTGTTGTAGGCGTTTTCTCCCTTACTTTCTATGTGCTATCCAACTCCATTCAAATGGTGACAATTAACATTGAAGTGAATAGGCCACTGTACAGATTCTGTTCATAATTCACAGAGATGCATTTCCCAGCCCAACGGGACTAGACATCAGTATTCCAACAACCTTGTACTTTGACTAATTCCTGCCCCAGACCATGCCAAGGCCCAGAGGAACACTCGGCCCAGAGAAGCAAAATCCTCCCCGACAAAGCAAGGGTGTGGTGAGATGACTGTGCACAGCGGGTTTTCACACACCTCAACTTCTCATTTCAGGAAACAAAATCAAGTGCTGGCCAGAAAATTATCAGATACATAAAGGATAGAAGCAAGTCGCAAGCTAAAAAGGACATCGTGATTAGCCTGACCCAAGACCAAATAAACTCAGTCTGGCAGCATTTTATGGAGTGGCTGGCCCACAGTGGACAGCTGAGATAAGAGCGCACACATTCCCCAAAGTCAGGGACTCCCAATCCTTCATCTACTAATGATACATGATAAGTTCTAGCTTTCCACTTCCATTTTTACTGCCCACTGATACTAATCTCCCAGTGGTCTCCCCACTTTCGGCCCCAGCTCTCTCTAGCCCTGGTAGCCCCTGACTACAGAGGCTCACCTACTGAAAGCACTGCCCTTAGCATCCAGCCTCTTCCCCTTTAAATCTTTCAGTGGCTCCCAGGGCATAGAGAGCAAAGGCCTCCCTCCTCTGTATGAGTGAGAACCCCTTCAAAGCCTCAGCCTTGCCTCCTTCCTCTCCTCTCGAGCAGACACTTGTGCAGTGCTGGTTACCTGGAATCCTTCCCCTTTCCCTGTTAACACCTGGATCTTCCCTCTGGGAAATGCTCCATTGTGTGTAGCTTTGACAGGAAGAAGAATTCCATGGCCCTTACAGTAGACATGAGATTTCCCTGTCCCTGCCCTTGCCCCCAGTATAGTCAAGAGCTGGTATGTGGCTAGTACCATTAAGCACAGGTCCTATCAGGGGTGTATTCAATCATCAGTGTCTGATTCTGTTGTTTGCAACCAAAAGCTATGGCCAAGGCACTCTGCAGCTTACAACTTTGCTATGAAAAGCAGCCATTATACCTAGGGTGGCCAATTCAGCATCATCCAGACACCATACATATATACATCTTCCTGGAAAATGCAGAGCTAGAGTACACTGACCAGGAAAGAACAAGTCAGGAATGTCAATCCCGGTCTAGGAACTGGTTGCGAGCAGTAGGGGAGCCCAGAAGAGACTGGACAGGATGCTGAATTTGATGGACAGATGTCACTTAGCTAGACTAAAGGGAAGTGTGCTGGATAGCTTTGGTGTCAACTTGACACACCTGGGTTGAGGGAGCCTCGATTGGGCAATTGGCTCCATTGGATTGGCCTGTGGCCACATCTGTGGTGTATTGTCTTGATTGTTGAGCAGTGACAGTATAAGAAGGCAGGCTGGGCATGAGCCAGAGCGCAAGCCAGTAGAGAGCAAGCCAGTGAACAGCAGTCCTCCATGGCCTCCAGGTTCCTGCCCTGAGTTCCTGCCTTGGGCTCCCTAAGTGATGAAATGTGACCCAGGAGATGTAAGCTGAATAAACCCTTTCCTCCCCAAGTTGGTGTCAGAGTGTTTTGTCACAGCAATGGAAAGACAAACTAGGACAGAAATTGGTACCAGACGAGTGGGGTATTGCTGTGACAGACCTGACCTTGGTGTTTTGGGGAAGGATTGTGGAGGCGTTTGGAACTTTGGGCTGGGAAGATCATTGAATGCCTAAAGATTGTTGCTGTGGAGCTTGGAGCAGTTTTGCTGAAGGAGTTGTAGAAGATGGAGGCCTGGCTTGTGAAGTTTCTAGTTTCAAAGGAGAGCAGAGATCATCAGGACTGTGTAATCTGTGGGTTCTGGTCAGCTGGGGCTGTGGAGAATCAGCTGTAAGTAACAAGAGACCAGAACCTGAAGTGAAACTTTTGTGGTACTGGGGCAATTGATGCTGGTTAGCTGGGGCTGAAAAATCAGCTGTAAGTAACAAGAGACCAGCATCACTGAGGTGAAATCTTCTGGGGAGAATATCTTCAAGGTCAGCACACAGAAGCTGTGACCCAGAAAGGGCCTGAGCCTCCATCTCGAGCCAGAAGCCGGACTTGGTAACGTGTAAGAGTCTCCTATATGGTTCCGGTGTTGAAATTTGAGGGGGTCACAGAGAGCAGCCGAGGCTTGGCACTGTGAGAGGTCAGGAAAGACCATTGGTGGAAGTGCACCTCGGTTGCTGTGAAGACCCCAGGATTGCAGGGGTCATGGAGAGAAGCTGAGGCTTTGCACCAGGAGAGGTCAGAAGAGACCATTGGTGAAGGTGCTGCCTCAGTTTCAGTAGCGACCCCAGCTTTTTGGAGATGCCGGTACCCTGGGACGACCACCAAGAGCAGCGGTAGGTGTAGAATGGAGTCGGCCTGGGCCTGCGAGATGAGTGTGCCACGGACGGCAGAGTCGGAGAGGGGGAGCTGCCGAGACCCTTTGGAGCCCAGAAGATCGTGAGTGAATCCCAGGTGTCCAGCCTTGAGCTACTTGCTGGACTTAGGTTTTGTTTGAGAGTGCCTGATTCTTCCCTTTGAAATAAGACAGTACTTGTTTTGGATTTTACAGCAGCCCACAGTTAAGAGACTTTTAATAGACTGGACTTTTAAGTGTTTGGACATTTTAAGGACTGTGGGGCTTTTAAGGATGTACTGTCTTAGGTTGTGATTAGTGTTAACATCATACTTTGGGGATAAGAACTGGAAAGGTGGTTTAATAGTGATGTGTTTGTGTGTCAAGTTGACAAGGGGTCAATTGTGCTGGATAGCTTTGGTGTCAACTTGACACACCTGGGTTGAGGGAGCCTCGGTTGGGGAATTGGCTCCATTGGATTGGCCTGTGGCCACATCTGTGGTGTATTGTCTTGATTGTTGAGCAGTGACAGTATAAGAAGGCAGGCTGGGCATGAGCCAGAGAGCAAGCCAGTAGAGAGCAAGCCAGTGAACATCACTCTTCCATGGCCTGTGCTTCAGCTCCTGCCTCCAGGTTCCTGCCCTGAGTTCCTGCCTTGAGCTCCCTAAGTGATGATCTGTGACCTGGGAGATGTAAGCTGAATAAACCCTTTCCTCCCCAAGTTGGTGTTGGTCAGAGTGTTTTGTCACAGCAATGGAAGACAAACTACGACAGGAAGAGACTAACTATGTACAGTATTTAAAATTCCTTCCATATGGCTGTGTGCAAAACACAAGAAGGTCTGAGAGCAAAAGTGTAAGCAAGGGCCCACTCACTTGCATGCCATGCTAAAACCTGACTGTACATCACTCTGAAGAAATGTATTTTATTTTTATTTTATGTGTATGTTTGCCTGAGTGCATGCAATGCCCATGGAGGTCAGAAGAGGGCACCGATCCCCTGGAACTGGAGTTACAGATGGTTGTTAGTTGCCATGTGGATGCTGGGAATCAAACCCAGGTCCTCTGAAAGAGCAACCAGTGCTCTTAACTGCTGAGACATCCCTCCAGCCCACAATGTGAAGAACATTAACCATAGATCTCCAAAATCATGAGGCCCCAATTCTGCTTTCTCTAATTAATTTTTGAAATCCCTACTGCTCACTCTTTAGACAATTCTAGCATTTCACTCACCCCCATAAAACACAATGCAGCACTAAACCAAGATACATGCTTCAGGAAACTCATCCCCAAATGTCTTAACTGTGTATTCAATGGCATCCTCAAATCCACCCCATAATATTCTGAGTAAAGCAGGAAGTACAGTAGCTGTAATTCATCTAAGTGTTGGGTTCTGAAAATAACAGACTCAAGAAAGTTACATGAGGGTGTCTTCTTTCTGCCTCTAGCTGAACATGTGCTTTTGGACAAGTTAACCTTGTTGAGCTTCAAGTTCCTTCTCTGTAAAATGGAGTTATTAATGGTAATGGCCCCAAACCAGGGGGGTAATGAAGCAAAAGCATGCAAAGCCTCTGTATGGGCTTTCCCCCAAGAAACAGCTCCTCTAAGATGGGAGGCATCTTATTACACCCTGAGGTACCACCGAAAACACCAAGGCCAGGAAGGAATTGTGACCCAGACAGGTCACTTCAGAACTCAGTTTTCCCGCCTGTAAATTAGGGATGATAATCGTTGCCTACTCCTAGACATAGGGGAATCGCTGAGACTGACATAAGCCTTAATGGATTCCAGATGTGTACACATATTATCACCAAGTTCTTGTATACTTATGAATGACCTTCCCAGAGAGATTTTAGACACCACCTTTGACTTTCCAGTTCAACCACTTTCTTCATGTCTATCACAAACCCACAAAGACTCTTTGTTGCTTACTAGGCCTCTAAAATAATTTCCCTTCCAATCTTCTTATGATGGCCCCACCCTGTTTAGATGGATAATGCTATTTCCTCCTATACCACAAATGTCCATACTTTACAACGCTGCTACTCTCTTTACTTCCCCCACACCACCATGAGCAGATCCTACAACCCAGCCCACTTCCTGTCCTCCACAGACCCTCTCTGACAACCCCTGCAGTAAGCCTTCTCTCTTGAGTTGAAGATTTCTGAGTTCCTCACCGAATTTTCAGGTGAAATTTCTAACTTGGCTAACTTATCTGCTTCCTTCCTGCTGTTATCTCAACAGGGTAATAACTGCTGGAGGGAAAGATCATATCGCCCTGTATATCCCTGTCCCTGTCACCTCAGAATAGTTCACACAACACAGAAGAGATCAGAGACTGTAAGACCTCAAACTTCTTTGCAGCCTCAAAACTTGTAGCTCTCAAACCTTTAACAAGCATTCATTCTGCACTTGACGCCAAAGGGACCCACGACAAGGAGGGCAAACTCTCAGGTCTATAAGCCAAGAGACAAAACAGCACCGCCAGTCGAGTGGGAAGCTGGGCTCCAGACGGTTATGGTGTTAGATGCAGACCCAGACTTCAATGTCCAACTGGAGTTAAAAAATGAAGTTGCCTTTTCCCTTGCAGGAACTGAACCACAAATTCAAACAAAGATAAACTTCACAGATTACACAACGCAAAAACTGTTAGGAATAGCCTAAAAGTCCCACACTGAGAACAGTAATGGATAAAATTAATCCATCACTGAAAATGATGATTTGGGGATATTTTTAGCATAAAACCCGGTAACTTGGTTTACTGTGTACCAAGCTCTATATGTTAGTTTTTCACAAAACGACACCAATAAAGGTAGTTTGGGGACAACGTTAACATCCCCCATAATCTCTATCAGCTTCCCCCAATAATACAACCTAAATAATGATACAATCTAAAAAACAATACACCAATAGAGAACCACTCCTTTTGGTGCAATTGCTTTCCCTCTACTCTTGCTCTCTACGAGGTCGGGAGTTGCCTCTAAACATATAAAAATCACTTATTCTCTACAACAATCCATAACATGCTATTATTCTCACTTTAATTATGAGAAAACCGACTTCAGGCCCAAAGTCACCAAATGAAGCCTGTTCCTATGACAACTAAACTCAGTCTACTTCACTCCAGAGCTCATTACTAGGCTGCACCACCAATAGCATTTTTCATTTCACCTTAGTCACGATCAAACTGTTTAATGAGACTATTAGAGGCTCTGTGTATGTAAACAGGTCAGTGTCAAGACTTGATGAACTCTTACCCAATTCAAGCTCTCTTGTTCACTCTTGTAAGCATTTTTAAATGAATGACAGCTTTGTCTTTCAAAAGCATTTTGCTTTCTCTGAACCATAGAGTTTCTACTATTAGTTCCCTCAATCACTGATTTTTGTGATACTTTTCCATAGAGCAGCCTTTAGTAAGAGGTATGAGAAGGCCTTATGCACAGGAATGTTGTGTTATTAGAACACAGCTCTAGGGTCATGAATGGGCCAGATCTCATGGTTGTACAAGCAGATAATTTTTAGCTCCAAAACAAGCCTATACCCTTTGGGAGAGCAGTCTACATGAGCCATTTAACTCATAACTTCATCCAAGATGCTCCCTTACCCACCCTGGTCAGCCACGTTGCTCGGGAGAATGAGGGTTCCCTTACTGGAGTTCAAGAACATACTTCCAGGATGCAGAGATGGCTCAGTGTTTAAGAGCATTCACTGCTCTTGCAGAGGACCTGGATTTCGTTCCCAGCAACCACATTGGATGACTCACACCCTGTGGCCTCCACAGGCACCTGCACACTCATAGTGCACATAAAATCATGCAGGCATATACACATAAATTTTATTTTATTTTTTGGTTGTTAACCTGAGCCTTTAACATCTGAGCTATCCCTTCAGCCTTTAAATTTTATTTTAAGATAAATTTTAAAAGAAAAAAGAGAGAGAGAATGTAAATTCTAAATAATACATTTTAAAAGAAAAAGAGAGAGAAAGAGAGAGAGACCGTACCTCCTCCTACTATGTATAGCCCAGGTGGCATCACAGACACACTTCTCCCTCTCTCCACCTACAGAGCCAGGGAAACAAGTTACTTAACACAAGGGAGAAACAAAGCTGTGTAAGAGCCACAACAGAGTGGGGAGAGGATTCCTGAACCCATAGGCTGTCCCCACTTCACACATAGCGGAGAGGCCGGGCGCATCTCCCGGTCTCCTTGTCCTGCCACCACTGTGCCAGCTATCTTTTCTGTCATCTCGTTAGCACTGAAGGATCAGTTTTGTCTCAGCTTCTCCATTTCCTTGCTATTATTCCTCAAGCCAAGCACACATTGACTTCTGATAGTTTTCAGGTACTTTATCTGTTAGTAAAAAGTAGAAACATTCAACAGAAGTAACAAGCAAGGGCTGGCTACAAAGTCTTAAAAGGTCACAGTGAAACAGTGTAACTAAATAAAATCCACTCGGAACCAAAGAGCACATTCAAGTACACAGCTGACTTCACTCTACCCATTAAGAACACCTCTTCAGCTAGGCATGGTGGTATGGTGGCATATGTTTTTAATCACAGCACTTGGGAGGCAAAGGCCAGTGGACCTCTGTGAGATCAAGGCCAGTCTGGTCTACATAGCAGTTTCTGAGCCAGTTGGGGCTACAGGGAGACAGACAGAAAGAAGAAAAGGAGGGAGGGAGGGAAATAGTTTCCTATTTTTGAGCTTTCAATTTCCAGTATTAATGTTTCTTAGCTCAATTAAATAAGAGAGCTGAATGCAACATTATAGCTATAGCTTCCTTATCTTAAAGTGTGTCACAACAAAAGCTCTTCTACTTAGAAAGGCTGGTATTTCTAGCATCTTGCAGTACTCTGCAGGGTGTGCTAGTGCATACCTCTAATCTCAGTGCTCAGAAGGCTGAGGCTGGAGGATTCTGAATACAGAGTCAACCTGGGCTATAAACTGAGAGAAAACTCATTCAAAAAAACAAAAGAAGGAAGAAGAAAAGAAAGGGAGGGAGGAAAAGGAGAAGAGGGGGAGGAAAAGAGGAAGGAGGGAGGAGGGCAATCTTTATTCTCGAAATCCTCATCCAAATCTTTTCACTCTTACGGATCACGTGCTCCTAGGCGGCTCGTGTGCTCCTGCTGGCCCTTGCCCCTCCCTTTCCCATCTCTGCCACTACCAAGCACACACACACACACACACACACACACACACACACACAGATTCAGATAGCCATATATGGCTAAAAGCCCAAGATTTAGTTTCACACATGGATGTTAACCCGGTTTAGCACTCCATTAGTTTGTGATTAGGCAGCAAGTCACTTAGTATAAGCCTCTATTTCATTATCTATAATGTGAAGATCAAAATAATTCTATTATGTAAGACAGTTGTAGGAATCCATGAGTAGCAAGATGCTATGTGCGCGTATTGCTTATGCACATGTGCTCATAATGCCATTATCATGGTAATGGTAGTCGTGACTCTTACTGCTTATAAATATTCTCCTGAAGGCTATACTTGATAGACTGAGGCTCCATCCAAGAACTACTTATGGGAAGGATCAGAGAAATTTGCGTTTTCCAGAGGGACTGAGAGAGGGGATGAGAGGCGACGCATCAGAGCTGTGGCTCTGGGTAATCGTCCTTTCTCTTACCCCTCACTCACTTCCATCCATTCCATAGAGAAAATGCCCATGACACCCTAGGAGCCAGCCCAGGAAAGCTACTCCTGCAGCCATTTGGCTGTGACAGATACAGAACAGGTAAAAGAGAGCAGAACAGCCTGTGACTTCCACAATTGAATGTGTTTGGGGTACATGTAGCCCTCCATCAAATATGAGAATCTGTGTTCATATCTCACTTCATTCCAGGAACCACTGATAGCCTTCCTTCACATACTGACTTCTGGTAATATTGTGATTCAGATATAAAATATCGTCCTTTTAGGACACCATAGATTTATAATAGTATTTTCTGGAAGTGCATTTTCCCCAAACTCTTCACATGAACTCTCAATATTCCCCATGCAAAAAATCCCACCTTGTTCTTTCACAGTACCCAGGCGCCCACCACAAAAGCAAGATTCAAAATCCCAGGGAAATCGTTTAATTTTCTAAAATATTATTTGTGGAACAAGAGGACCTTTCATTATATCAGAATATGGATGACACCCTAAAACATCCATAAATGTGAGTTAATGGCAAGTATAATAAGTAAATCCCCTCATCACCTAAAAACAACATTATGACTCTAGATGCATAAGGAGGAGGAGATGGTCATAGCTGCCTGAGAATAATGAAATCAGCTGAGCCACTTTATGGACTCTCCATTCAGTTTCTTCATTCATCATCTAACACTTACCAGAGTTAAAACACAGCAAATATTAAGCCAAGGTGGCCCAAACCTTTTGCCCTTAAGATGCTCAACCCAATGGGAATGACAGACCACAACACATAATTACATCCACAAGGTGTCACATGCAACAGAAAGCAGGATTAAGCTAGGACAGGTGGGAGCAGATAGCGCTCAGAGGAGAGACGACAGTGACTCCTGGTTTACCCTTGGTATTGTTTCTCACCTTCATTTTAGTGCCAGGATCCTTCCATTTTAGCCAAGTGCATGGCCAACCTGCTAAACCTTCACTGTCCAGCATGGCAGCCACTAGCCATCTTGGACTATTGAACACTTGGAATATGGCCAGTCCTACATGTTGAAATATTATTTTAGATATATTAGGCCATTATTATAAATTTTTTACATTTTAGAGGGTTCGTTTACCCTTTGCTTGAGATAAGGGTTCACTGTGTTGCCCAGACTGATCTCAAACTCATGGGCTGAAGTAATCCTCTTGCTTCAGCCTCCTGAGAAACTGAGACGACAGGGCATGTACCACCACACCTAGCCGAAAATTCGAGAGTGCATAATGATTTACATTATACTTGCTTAGACAGTGCTGAGCTGGAGGCTACATCACCCAGCTTTCCTGGTGTTATCTGTGAGCACGTGATGAAGTTCTGCCTAGTGGGATGTGAGCAGCAGTGTGTCCAGTGACTAGCTCAGGTTATGCCCTCCTAACCTCCCCTCCTCTTGCCGCTGGATGCAGATGATGAGTGCCAAGCCAACTGCAACCAAGCCAATGAGCCACACCAGTGCCCTAAAAATGGCAGAGTAATCTGGCACTCAGATAACCTCAGGAGTGAGTCACCCTGCTCTCCAGAAATCTGTAGGATTAAACTTCTGCGTAAGACAGAAATTATCTTAAATCTCTTTACAGAGACCTAAGCTATATTCCAGTTAACATAAGATGATATATGAGAAAAGTTCCTAAAGGAAGTAATCCTTTTAAGGACATCTTAAAGAGCAGGCATTAGCCAGGGGAAGAGCCTGGTGCATTGTCCCAAGGGCCAGTGGCAACAAGAAGAGTTATTTGGAGCAAAGGTGACAGAGAAGAAAAGGACAGAGAAGCCAGGATTAGTAGGTATCACAATGAGCTCCAAATGGAAACAAGAGCACAGATGAGAATGAGACTACAAAGGCAGGTCAGATGCTGGGAAGCCTTGGATGGTAGGGTGGAAACTCTGAACTCCTGTCACACAGGATTTGAGAGCTACCGAGAGCCTCCCAAAGGAAGGAACAATCAAGTATGCTTCACAATGGATCTTTCAGGTGCCAGTACAGAGTGGCACCTGTGGCTACAGCATGTGGACAAAATGCTGTAGAATTAAGGGCTGTTCTGTTGGGCAGGGTGGTGAACACCTGTAATCTCAGCACTCGGGAGGTGGGGCCATTGGATCAGAAGTCTAAGGTCGCCCTTGACTACACAGAGCGTATAGGGCTAGTCTGGGCTACATGAGATTCTGTTGAAAGAAAGGAAAAGAGGGAGGGAGGGAGGGAGGGGGGAGGAAAAGACAGAGAGAGAAAAGAGGAAAAAAAGAGATGGAGGGATAGATGGAGAGAGGGAGGGAGGGAGAGAGAGAGAGAGAGAGAGAGAGAGAGAGAGAGAGAGAGAGAGAAGGAAAGAAAGGGGAAAAGAATTAGACAGTGCTGAGCTGGAGACTACATCACCCACCCAGCTTCCCTGGTGTTATCTGTGAGCACGTGATGAAGTTCTGCCTAGTGGGATGTGAGCAGCAGTGTGTCCAGTGTCCTGCTCAGGTCAGCTCTATTCAAAAGGCAAAGTTATCCTGGAGTTAGAAGAAAGAGAGAGGCTTAGGAGATGGCTCAGCAGGTAAAGGCTGCTTGCCACACAAACCTGGCGACCCGAACTTGATTCCCCCAGAACTCAGGTAAAAAGCCATGAGTGGTGTTGCACATCTGTAATCCCAGGACTCCCACGACAAGATGAGAGGCAGAAACAGGAGAACTGCCAGAAGTTCACAAGGCCAGCTGTCCCGGACTGTGACGCAGCAGCACAAACAAGAGGAAACCCTGTCTCAACAAGGAGGAAGAAGAACCTATGCCCCCGGTATGTCCTCTGACCTCCACACATGTGCCATGGCAGGCACAGACACATGCACACACGTGTGTGCATGTGCACACACCCACAGAGTAAATAGCTGAATATACAAATAAGAAGAGGGACTGGCAAGAGCAGACTGTGGGGATTCTAGCTTAGAGAAGGATGTCCATAGCTACGGCAGGAGGATGAGCCATTCAAGTGGAAGCAAGCACAAAACAGACATGTTTAGTGTCAGCACTGAGTCCAGGATGTCATGGTTTGTGCCACATCGTGTCATTAATCCAGCACTTAAAAACAGTACCAGATCTGGCACTGTGATCAGGGCCAAGAACCTGTGACTAGCCAGGTCTCGGACTGCAGGAGAGAACCATGCTATTATTCTCCTAAATGGACATGGTATTAAACTGACCCCTAATAACTTAGTCTTTTTTTTTACATTTTTTTATTCTTATATGTATATGAATGTACTGTCTGCATGTAGGTTTGTGCACCCGTGTTGTGCAATGCTGCGGAGGTCAGAAAAGGGTGTCAGATTCCCCTGGAACTGGAGTTAAAGACAGTTCTCAGCCGACATGTGGGTGCTGGGGATCAAACCCAGGTCCTCTGTAAGAGCAGTCGGTGCTCTTAACCGCTAGGCCATCTCTCCAGCCCCATGACTTAGTCTTATACCCAGAGATTACTGCACCTCTCACCAAAGAAGCTTCTTGCAATAGATAACAATTAACAGACACCCACAATCAGTCAATGTGCAGAGACTGAGATACTTCAAAGTGCTCAGCCCTGACTGGGAAACCTGTATCACACCCTCTCCTCCCAAAACTCAGGGATCATTATGGAAGACAAGGGCAGAAATACTGTAAGAGCCAGAGGTGGTGGATGAATACAAGGAAACTGTTCTTGGGACACAACAGAGTAGCTGCACATACAAACACACAGCACTTGTGACAGCACGTACAAGACCTGTGCAAGCCCAAGCCTGAAAAATCCTAGTATGGAAGGGGGAGATGGGCAGAAAACCACAGCCCTACCTAGTAGAGGAGCTACTGGCATTTGATATCTGCTGGGAGGAAGTCGGTTTTCTTTAACATTATGTTGATCACACTCCCAGAGATGGACCTACACCCAAGAGTATTTGAAACACAAATTAGAAACACAAATTAGACTCAATAGACCTTTAAAAACAGGGAACTGGGCTACAGAAAAAAAGGAGTTAAGTCACTGGCTGCTCTTGCAGACCAGGTTCAGTTCTTAGCCCCCACAGGGCAGTTAACGACAGTCTGTAACTCCAGTTCAGGGGGATCTGATACTCTCTTCTGAACTGCACAGACACGCACTTGTATACATGCAACCAAAACACTCATACACACAAATAAAAATAAATGCAAATTTAAATAAAATAAAAATTACAAAATATCAAGGCATGAGGCAAAGAGAGATGAGGAAATAGAGGTGTATCTAAGAGGAGACAGAGGTAGGGGGTCTGAATATGGTCAAAGTCCACTGCATGAAATTCTCAAAGTATCAAAAAATACTGTTTTTTAAAAAAGAAGGCAAAATAAAATAAAAATCTCAGCCCCAGATGCAGACTTCAGATGAATTTTTGGGTAGAAATCCTAACCTAACCCCATGATGGACTATCCCTGAGACAAAGAGTGAAAGGAAGAAAAGAAAGAGAGGAAAAATTCATCACAACCCAGGAGCATAAAACTCTGCACCCTGCGGAAACTCTCCAGGCTCTTCTCAAAAAAAAAGGTGGAGAACCAAAAACCCAGGAGGTGGGGGGGGGACGACAAGGAGATGGGGACAGACAGACACGACATGGACACGGGCACAGGACACCACGACGACATGGGACGGCGGGATCCCCCAATCACAGGACTCCAGGCTTCTACTCCAAGCAGCAGTGCTTCCTTAATCTCCACATTACTTTCATTAGCAATAATGGCACCTCCCAAATTGCTTAACACACTTCGCCTTTTCTAATTGATTCCTATATTTTCTGAGGCATGATCATTCATGTCAAAATAAGTTCTGTATAAGTTTGGTTTGAAATTAAAATCAGTCAAGATGGGACTAAAATTCTTAGGATCTCTCTCTTTCTCTCTCTCTTTTTTCTATTCTAAACCACTGGAATATGTTAATTTTACAGAAACTGCAGAGTAACTTCATCTATTTTCTTTTTAAAATCTAAGCTTTTTATTTGTTCCTATTGTATCTGTGATGTATGTGTGTAGGTGTGTGTGCAGACAGCAGAGCACAACTTTGTGTAGTCCTCTCCTTCTACCTTTATTGGGGTTCCAGGGATCAAACTCATGTGACAAGCACTTTTTCCTACTGAGCCATCTTGCCAGACCCCACATTTTACCTATTTTTTTTTCTTCTTTTTTTTTTCAAGCCTGTATCTCCTCAGAAAAAACAGCACTATTACTATGCAGTGCATCTGATCTGGCATTCTGTGGAGAGCCTCAATGTTTGGTCACAGCGTAAAGAGCTTTTGATAACATGAGAAGAAATTCTATCTTTTAAAATTCAGAATTTTAAAAAATACTAGTAAGGAGGGCTGGAAAGATGGCTCAGTGGTTAAGAGCATCGGTTGCTCTTGCAGAAGACCCGGGTTGTACTCCCAGCACAGGGCGGCTAATAACCATCTGTAACTCCAGTTCTAGGGGATCCAACAACCTCTCTGACCTCCATGGGCACTGCATGACACAGATGCTACATATACACATGTAAGCAATATATTCATACACATAAAATACAAATAAATTAATTAAAAACAAGACTGATAAGGGGCTGGAGAAATGGTTCAGAGGTTAAGAGCACTGGTTGCTCTTGCAGAGGATCCAGGTTCAAACCCCCACACCCACCTTCTGGCCAATAACCATCCAATAATTCTAGTTCAAGAGGATCTAACACCCTCCTCTGACATCGGTGACCACTGCACGACATGGGCGCACTTACATACATGCAGGCAATATACTCATACACGAAAAAATAAAATATAAAAACATACTAGTAATTAGGAACCTTAATGATCTATTATACAAATATTTTATTTTTTTATTAATTTTATTTATTTCTGCATGTGTATGAATGTACTGCCTGCATGCAAGTTTGTGCACCCGTGTTGTGCAATGCCGCGGAGGTCAGAAGAGGGTCTCGGATTCCCCTGGAACTGGAGTTCTCCTGGAATTGGAGTTTCAGACGGTTCTCGGCCATGTGGGTGCTGGGGATCGAACCCGGGTCCTCTGTAAGAGCAGTCGGTGCTCTTAAGCGCTAGGCCATTTCTCCAGCCCTTATACAAATATTTTAAAAGCATGACCCTGGGTCACTTACTTAAAATTGCTGAGTTCCAGCTCCCATATCTCTGAAAT
This sequence comes from Rhizomys pruinosus, assembly GCA_009823505.1. Taxonomy (NCBI): domain Eukaryota; kingdom Metazoa; phylum Chordata; class Mammalia; order Rodentia; family Spalacidae; genus Rhizomys; species Rhizomys pruinosus. The sequence continues at coordinate 1,074,228 of VZQC01013084.1, read as the reverse complement.
TATGACAAAAATTTGATTCACCTTCTATTTCCCAGAACAACTGAGCATTAAATGAGATGATAATAAAAGTGCTCTGTTGACTATAAATGGACATGCAAACCATTTTCTTACAGAGTGACTAAGATCTCTTTCTTCTACAGAGTAGCAACTAATGGACACAAGGAAAGGACAGACTTACTTAGTCATGATTTTCATTTAAAGTTTCCAAGGCGGGGGCTGGAGAGATGGCCTAGCAGTTAAGAGCACCGACTGCTCTTGCAGAGGACCCGGGTTCGATCCCCAGCACCCACATGGCAGCTGAGAACCGTCTTTAACTCCAGTTCCAGGGGAATCCAACTCCCTCTTCTGACCTCTGTGCCACTGCATGACACAGGTCCACAAACCTACATGCAGACAGTATACTCATACACATAAAAAATTAATTAATTAATAATTAATTAATTAAAGTTTCCAAGACAGAAAACCCTACTCCATTAGGGCTTAATGCAATTCCCAGGTCTCACCTGCGAGAGATTCTAATTCAAGTGCTCTCAGTGCCCAGGTGTGTACCCTTAAGACCACCACCACCCCAACGAGGTAGTTCAAAGACCACCAGCACCCCAACCAGGTAGTTCAAAGACCACCAACACCCCAACCAGGTAGTTCAAAGACCTAGTTTGGGGATCCACTTCTCTACCTAAGCCAGAAAACACTACCCCAGATAACAGCACCTAGTGTGTGTGGTATCACAGACAGCTGGAATCTGTGTTGTTGGTCTATCCAGGCACAGACCATTGATGGAAAGAGTGCAGCTGGCATGCACATCCAAGCTAAACGGGAGCCCAATCTCTACTTGGGAGGAACAAGAAAACACGTAAACTGGTGTGCTGAGACACAACACACAGTAAGAATCATCATAGACACAGATCCACAAACCTACTCAAAGGAAAGGGACAGATGGTGGGCGACTAGCTCAGGCTCTGGGTGTCCTGAAGGACATGAGCTGACAGGTCATTGCCGGGAGGAGGAAGCAGAGAGAAAGGAAAGATGGGAAGGACAAGGGAGGACATAAGCAGAAAAGCCAGGTGTGTTGAGGCTCTGGGGAGGCCTGCTGGGGGGGGGGGGATGCGGGTGGGGGGAGGCAGGCGGGAGAGGAACAGAAACGCAGACCGCCAAGGGCCACAGGGACTGACAACCTGAGGAGCCAGGGAGGGATTCTAAAAGGGCTGGTGTGCACACCTTATAGTTTGGAACCATCGCTCTGAAAGCAGAGAGGAGTTTGCATGGCGCTAGAAGAAGGCAGCAGGGAACCTGGAAATTTGGTTATAAGTTAGGAAGCCATTACAGCAGCTCAGAGGAATGGTAACATCTGAACCAGAGGGGAACACAGTTAAGTGCCCTAGGAAGAAACCGGAGAAAAAAAATAAGTGAATATAAATGAAACTCAAATGTCTTCCAAAGCTATAATGAAGCAGGCAGTAAATGGTTGCAGCCGTTTGGCATTTTATTTTCTTTACTCGTCATTTAGTTTTAAGCTTTTTAATTTAAATTTAAACTAGAAAGATGGTATTCAAAGTCAGGGAAATATTTCTCATTTAAAAGGTTCACTTAGGAAACAAAATTAGGAAACCTCACACCTACAGCTTTACATCTTAAATTCAAAAGCCCCAAGTGGTCACACAGCATGGCATATTTAAACTAATTCAAGCTTTGTGGTCATTCCTGCCATGCGCCGTTACTACCTACTTCACACTGTGTGAAGACACAGTAAATAGTATTCCAGGAATCACACACACACACACACACACACACACACACACACACAGACTCACTGCCTGCTTGTATAATGGCAAGCCTCTGTGAATTTATTGACAAGAGTGCATAACATGTGCAGGGCTCAAGTCTGTAACTGGGAGTTGTCACACTTAAATTCCATGTTCCTCACAATGTGTAGTAAAGGGACACACATTAAAATGTGCTAATTGGAAGCTTACACAGATATCATTAAGATGCAACAGTGACTGCCACAACTGCTGAGAACTTCTGCCAGAAGATTGCTTTTGAGAGTAGTAACTCTAAAGGAGAGTGCTGGAATTGCTGGATCCTGATGAAATAGACTAACATTAGGTTTGAAAGCAATTTTAAATTCTCTGCTGAAAACACACATCCTGCTATCTATACCTTAGAGTAGGGGAAAGGGACCATGCCCAGTGTCCTTGGGAATGACACAGGAGCACCCAAGGGACAGAATCAAGGTCAGTCATGGGCACGTGCAGAATGGCAGAGTGGAACAAAAGTGAACAAAATAAATCCATGGCAGGAACTGAACGGGAATCATGTTCGAGTCCCAAGCACACTTAAAAATGCAAGCCAGCTCCTGGAATGCACAAAAATGCTTGGAGCACAGGTATTAGGGAGTCAGAAATTGGGGGCTAGAGTATTGTGCCAAGTCAGGAGCTTTTCCACCTAAAAATTAAGACATGATCTTGGAGAAGTCACAATTCAACAACTGATGGCAATGTGCCTAGGGGCAGGGGATGGGATTCAAGAAAGAACTGGTATTTTTTTTCCTAAAAAGATTTAGGATGATGATGTAAGTCAGATAATCAAAGACAGACATCTTCCACAGATGCCAGCAAGCATAAAGAAGACACGATTACTTTCCCTGTGGAGAGAAATCTGAAAGCATAGTCAGTAGAGACCTTCTGGACCATCTGAGTAGTGCATGACCTCTTCTGTTCTCTTAAAGATGTAGGCCAGCTGGACTCCCCTCCAAGCCTTCCACAGAGCCACAGACCCCACCAAACTGTTTTCTAATGGATAAGGTAATAAGCATTGGCCAGTTTATTTGTAGACATCCCCACCTAAATATGACTGAAGTACTCTCACAAGATGTCTTTGGTAGAAAGCTATTTTCCATAGTAAAATACTTCATGAATGCCTTTTCTTAAGTGGCCCTATAGCTAAACAACAGAAGAAAATAAGAACAGCATCTTTGTGACCTTAAACATGGAGCCAGGGAGTCCTAGGAGAATGCAACCACTTATTATCCTATTCCTTACACAACAGGCCCTCTCAAGCTTCGTCCCCCTAATTTGAATTGGCTCTATAGTTTTCTTACACATTACTGAATGCAGAAGTGTTAGATTAACAGAGACTTAGGAACAGGCATGTGGCCATTTGAAAACACTCTCTGTTTTCTCACATCTATATAGTAAATCTATGCTTTAAATAACTCTGCAAAGAGAGCTATAGTATTTTAGTTTGTATTTATATATCATTTAAACTTTGCAAAATGCTGCTGTCTGTAACTTTACTTGATCAGCAAATTATTGTTTTATCTAAGGAGCTAGTATTAGCTATTTCATAGATCAGGAGACTAAGAATGCAAAACATTTATCTAAAGTTATACTAAGCCAGGTGTGGTGGTGGCACATGCCTGTAATCCTTCTTCTGCCTTCTGTGGGCATTGTACACATTACTGCACTTACATACATGGAGGCAAAACATTCATGCTCATAAAATACAATAAAATATAAGAGCTAATTTAAAACAATAATACATTGTATCATAATAAAATGAAAATATAATAATACAAGGTCCCTTACTGAAGGTTGACATTTACTAAGCTGCTACTTAGCAATACATTGTATTCTTTTTGTATAGGTTTTATTATTCCTAGATTAAAAGAATCTCAAATATGAAAAAATAAAATAGAAATCTCACCATTGAGTACTGTCTAAAGTTTATACTGGAATTGTCTCTAATCAAAAAATTTCACCTTCTACAAGTAAATCCTCTTAAATCTAGTCTTAAGTATTATATGAGATGCACAATAAGTTATATGCCTTTAAGTATTTGGCAATGTAAGCTTCATAATCTATACCATGCAACCCCACACCACAAAAAGAAAGAGCTCTTAAAAGAAAACACTGTCACGTTCATCAGGAATTTATCTACTGTTTACTTGCTCTTAAAATGCAGTCATTCACTAGAGATGTAGTTCAAGGGTAAAGTGCTTACCTAGCATGCACAAGGCCTTGGGTTCAATCCCCAACCTCACAAAGAGCTCTGTTAATAAGATTAATAGACCTATATTCAATCAAGAAATACAGGGCATATTAGGACTGAGAGATGTTCGATTGGTAAAGTGTTCCCCACTCAAGCGTGAGGACCTGAATTTGACCCCCAGAACCCACATTTCAAAAAGCATGGACATGCTGGGAGGCAGGGTATCCCTAATGGCTTATTGGCCAACTAGTCTACCTAGCCAAATCAGCCCAGGTACCAGCAAAAGACCTTGTTTCCAAAAAGAATAAAGTAAAGAATGACTGAGGAAGACAACAGACATCAAACTCTGACCTCTAAAGCACACAGGGGCATACATGCATATGCACACATCAAAAAATGAAAAAAAAAGTAAGTACAGGAAATATAAACCAAAAATTATCTTACCAAGGAAGGGAAGTAGCTTATAAATCATTCCATTTAAATCACACAAAAATAAACAAAACTACAAAATAAAAGGCTTTGGCTAATTAATAACTCACTCACCAAGTCAACAGGATTATAAAGCATCTTTATTATTACAAAATTTAGATCAATATACAGGTACGCACATACACTGTTTTACTAGTCAGAAATATATTGACCCAAATGTTCAAAGGCAAATACACAATGCTCCCAACAGCTGTACAAGTTACTGAGTTAATGACAAAATTCTCTCTCTACACATCTGTGTAATTTCTAAATTCAGAAAAAAAAGGTGATTTCTAATTTATTTCATTTCAAGATAGTTCATGCCCTTGTAAAACTGATTTTTGTTCAATTACCTTTATATACATAGACAAAGACATAGAAAAACGAAAGCCATTCCTAAGGTCTCCAGAGATGACTGAATAAACAATGCTTTGTGTAAGTTTGGCCTCAGTTGTAATCTCTCCGCAGGCACGTTTGCAAAGCCTTTCCATAAATCCTACGTGCTGGGTCCACAAAGATCTCCCCAGACAAAGACATCCTGACTGGACATGTCCAAAATAGCTCTCCAATGCAAACAAACAATCTACAGTGCACCCGCCACTTTAAAACAGGGAGAAGAGGAAAAGGAACCGTGGAAGGGTATCAGGGGGGGAAGCCAACCACATATTTAGAATTCTACAGGAATAAGTTAGCAACAAGAAGAAAACAGGCACCTGGCAGGAAAAAATGCTAAGGAAATTATTGAGACGCAATAACACTTCCTGTTAAAACAACACACATGGTGGTGATTCATTCAATTAACATCTTCCAGACACTGGGTGACTTTACATACTACAGAAGTTCGTCAATGTTCAACTGCAGCACAGAAGGATTTCATGTTTTCATGTTAAATGCTAATCTAGTCAAATTACCGGGGGCCCAAAAATACATGAACAGTAGTATGGACTCCCTGTATGCACAGCCATGCTCTCTACAATCACCAAGGCAAGACAGCACAGTATCATTGACCTTAAGCTGTGGCTGTCAGTGTTATTAAGACTTGCAGAGTACTTGGGCCTGGGCCGGGGCACTGCAACCCCAAAAGTAAGAACATTAAGAATCAGCTAGCTCACTGTTGACACATCAAGAGAAGTACCAGGGTCTTTATGAGACACTTCCACCATCTATAAAAACTGATTCAGTTCTTCAGTTTCTATAGTCAAAAACCCAAGTTATCCATATAATTTTTTATTTGTTTTGATGGGGGAAAGAGGCCACTGGACACACATGACATGGAGTCTGTGTGGAGGCCAGAGGGCAAATAACGGTGGTAAGTTCTCTCCTTCCACCACGCAGATCCCAGGGATCAAACTCAGGGTGTCAGGATCAAGGACGGTTCCTTACCTGCTGAGCCATCTCACCAGCACTCCCTATAAATTTAAGATGTAAAGTCATTATAATAAACATATTGTCAAAATAAACTGTGTGTGTATGTGTGTGTGGGTGTGTGTGTGTGTGTGTGTGTGTGTGTGTGTTTCATTAGTGGATGAACCCAGGGCCTTGTATAGGCTAGGTAGGCACTCTACCACAGAGTTACATCCCAAGCCCAAGTTGTTATCATAACTCTATTTGATAACACCAAAGCCTTTCTCCTCCTCAGATAGCTATGATAACTGTTGGATCTACTTCCAAGCCTAACGTCGTAATTTTTTCATTATTAGCAATGAGTATTCATGTGCATCCAAAAGATTTAAGGCAAGTACAATAGTTTGTGTTTGAATTCTATTATCTAAAAGATATTCCTCCAGTTATACCTATGAACTAAGATGAAATACTCAGGTTTTCATTCAATTATTTCTTCACCTGTATTTCTATTGTCACCGAGACAAACACATATTCACCAATACAGATTACATTTACACCACCATGATATGGAAAAAACAAGCAATATTTGATCCCTATTCTTTTAGGCATAGCTTCCAGAAAAAATGCCTTCACTCGGGCTTTTGAGAGCACCCTGTCCAGACCATCTCCACATCTCCAGCTACTACTGGCTTAGCACAGAGGCAGATTCACAGCACTGAGAACTCAAGAATAACTAGGTAGCCTCTTATCTCTGGCCTTCCAGAATCTAGCATATGTCTCCCTCTGAGTAATTACTAGCCCATTTCAACTCAATAACAGCTCAAAAATCAACAGAGGGGCTGAAGAGACAGCTCTGTGGTTAAGAACACTGGCTGTTCTTGCAGAGGACCCAGATTCCGTTCCCAGTACCCAAACAGCAGCTAACAACTCTCTGTAACTCCAGTTCTAGGGAATCTTACTTCCTCTTCTGACCTCCACACATTGCATAAATGTGTTATACATTCATATAATACATGCAAGTAATATACCTAAGTACATATATGTAGGCAAATACTCATATATATATATATATATGTATATATGAATAAATAAAATGTTTTTTAAATCAACTAGAACCCCCAAACTTCCTGGATCAGAAAAGCTTTTAAACAAACTTTTAGATAATAAGAGAAAGTTGAGCCCCTATCCCATACCCAGAAAGTCAAATTCTAAACAAAATAAGAGTTCAAGTACAAACTTCAAAGTCCAGGCTAGCCATGGAAGAATCTTGAGATTGAGACTTTTCTGAAAGGTGAAGGAATGTCATGCCTTAAAATGTGATCTATGAACACAAGTTGGCTGTTTTTAATAATAATTGTCAGGAAGCACATGATATATTAAGTTCTAGATGTCTTATACCATTTTGAGGGGAACAAAACCAAAAGAAGAAAAACGATATTTCCTGAGAGAAAACTGAGTTGGGGTGGGGTAAAAGAGAAAACAAGGAGAAAGAGGGAAATAGAACATGTCAAATATTCTTATTTTATCTAAAAACTGATATTTATCAAAAATGCCATATGTTTCAAGGCATGTTTTCTACTAAGCCTAAAAGGAGTTAGGTACATTAAGTTCCATCTGCTAAGATGAAGTTAATATTCCTCGCCAGTCAAGTTAGAAATCAGTTAGAATAACTGCTAGATTATCGTTGACTGCTCAGGAAGAGGTCTGACATCATGGCTGCCATAACAGGATAATCTACCACAGTCGTTTCTCCCCGTGGAGTTGCAACACTGCAGAACTCTCTGCAAACTCAGCTTTCTGAAGTGTTACTAGTCAGGTGTCTAAGTGTATCTGAGAGCCAAGCATTATGCTAGTAACTCACATGAGGCTTAAGGCACCATCCTTCCTCTATAAAATTTGACAGATGGAGCACAGTCTGATGGCCCAGGCCTGCACTTCCAGCTGCTCCAGAGGCTGAACTAACAGGACTGCAAGAGTACTTGCCTAGCATGCATGGTACCCTGCGTTCGACCCCAACTCACACTATCAAGGCATTTTAAAGTTCATTTATTCTAGATATCTTACCTACTCCTAATTCTCCTGCTGCTTGTCCACTTCTATGGAATGACAGCTAATGAAAATAAGCATTTCTACCATGAATATGAAAGGAAAATGAAAACCTTAGTCTTTTGGATAGTGAAATGGCTAGGTGGTATTTATTGCCAAACCTAACTACCTGAGTTAGATCTCTGGAACCCACATGATAAAAAGAGATGACCAACTCTCTCAAGTTGCCACATGTACACCATGGACTTGGATATACAAGCCCATAATACATACGTGTATATATGTATATATATACATGTATATATAATGCATATATATGCATTCATAAAAAATCTTATTCTTCTTTAGCATTTTATTTATTACTTTTATTTTATGTGTATAAGTGTATATACTTAAGTGAACCCATGTCATGTCGTGCCTGCAGAGGTCAGAAGAGGGCATTGGATCCCCAGAAACTGGAGTTACAGATGGTTGCTTGCTGCCATGTGGGTGCTAGGTACTGAACCTGGGTCCTCTCCAAGAACAGCCAGTGCTCTTAAGTGCTGAGCCATTTCTCCAGTCCCAAAAATCTTATTCTTTAAGATTGAAAAACTTCTAATGAACCAATATCCAAAGAATACTTAGTATTCTAACAAGATTAGATTGTCCTTAAGCTGGTCATAGTAAAACTGAATTGTCTCTAGCTCAGCCCCATTTTTGTAACATAAGAAGGCTACACGCAAAGTTTTTCCTGGGATTTCATATAGCTATGAAGACAGTACCTATATTGTTCATTTGTTATTATAAAACAACCTAAGTTCTCTATTGATGAAAACTTTATCACATAAGATTTTTTTGTTTATTTTTAAGGGATTCTACAATATAATGACACAGTTGTTTGCAGATAACATTGATGTTTCTCAATTTGTCATACAATTACATAATTGGTGCATTTTGCAAGTATCCATGTCCAAATTTTGAACAACCCAAGGTTCCCATAGTCCAGTTGGAGAAGCTTGTATGCACAGGCATGTTGATCAATTAGGAGTCCAGACTATATTCCTGTAGTCTCATGATTCACCCCTATCTCTCCACAGCCCTTACATTCTACCACGCCTCCTCTTCCGCAGTTTGTTCCCTGGGCTTTGGGAAAGGGGCACAAGTGGGTGAGAAGAAAACAGTCTACTTTCTTTGGAGTTGTCATTTTGGACTCTAGTCTGTTCAGGTTGTTTCCCTTCATGGGTTGACAGCTTTTCCAGTGATACCCTTTTTAGTCATACTAACAAAGCACAAGCAATTGGATGTACAGGCATTTAAGCAGTACTAATTATTATGTCAAGCTAAGCTGTGAGCATAGACACAGATGCTTGGATGGTATGCTAATCCGCAAACTGTGGTTTCTCTATAAAGGGTGACAAGTTCTTATTGTGGTTTATATCATCTCCTAACCACTAGAGGACATAAGCTTGTGGCATCCACTGTGAGTTATTCCTCCAAGGAGAGAGCTAATAGCCAATTAGATTTGGGATATATATATAGACACTTGGCTGCCACTGTTGCACAGTATCTCCAGGCTGTTGAGGTGTAGCTGATATTGATGGAGGAGTCTTGCTTGTCTCAGGGAGACCAATATTTTGCTGTATTGCTTTAGTGGCCTTTGGTAATGCTCTCTGGTATTTCAGAGGCCAGTTGTATGCTAGCAAGTGACATCTCATAACATTTTTTCATGCTTACACCAGGTGTTCAACAACAGGGACTTACTGCCTTTCTCCTTGCATATATCCCACTTATAGGCAAAAGGCCTTTATAATTTGGGGGGGGCAGGTTTGAATCCCCTAGCCAACATCTCCTAGGCAGAATAATTCATTGCTGATGTCAGAGCTTTCCTGTAGTAATATATTTTGCTTAATTACACAGATTATAAACACTTTACTATTGAATTTGGCTCTAGAGAATTATCCTTTCACAGTTCCTATGCCTATCAGTCAATTAAAAAAGGGTAGTTATACCTGTTTTATAGGAAATTACCACTGTAACAATTGGCTCTAATTTACAGTTAGGGAGTGGTTTCATTACCGTCATGTTTCTCTTTTTCCTATAAAGGGGAGAGGTAGGAAGGTTTCTCAGTATCTGGAAGGTAAACTTCATTAGGGCCCATTATAAACAGTTAACCCCAATAGTATTCAAAGAGATGCTCAGTGTCTGTGACTCAGGCAGTCTGAGGTTCCTCTTCCTTTAATGTTCAGATGGGTCAACCTCTCTGCTGGCATTTCCCAGTCCATCCTGCATAGCCATAAGTTGTATGTTTTCAGGCATTTAGATTGGTGATTTTTACCTGTGGGAACATAAAATTCTCCTCCCATTGTTAGTTTCAAGATCTCAAAAATTGAAAATTTATCAATAGGATTGGAACACAGAGTTTTCCATTTGTATCCCAGAAAGGATACTACCCCACCTCCCACCTCTTTTTTTTTTTTTTTAGGTTTTTATGTTTTGACCTATAGATGCCTAAGTTGTATTACGCATTCCCATAAACAAGAGCCAAGGCATAAGCTTTCATTAAATTTACCCAAACTGTTTCTCATTGACTGTATGCTACTTATTTGGGAAGGAAATTTAAGCTTAGTTCCTTTAAATTGTCCTAAGAGTAAAAGAAAGTGTTATAATGTGATGTTGTATAATTCAGAAAAATATAGAGGCCATTTGTGTACCTTAACCCAATACAAATTATAAATAAAACAATTAACATTTTATATTCCCAATTAGTTCAATTGTATTACCATTTTCACCAAAACCTACACCTAAATTTTAAACACACTTCTGTAAGAAGGCTAAAAAATTAAAAAGAATTAAGTCTTTGTCTAGTAATAAATAAAATTTTGTCTAAATTCAGAACTTTGAACTAAATATCAAGAATTCCTTAAGGCCAGGCATGGTGGTGGACACCTTTAATCCCAGCACTTGGGAGGCAGAAGCAGGAAGATCTCTTTAAGTTTGAGGCTAGCCTGATCTACACAGTGAGACCCTGTCAGAGAGAGAGAGAGAGAGAGAGAGAGAGAGAGAGAGAGAGAGAGAGAAAAGAGAGAGAGAGATTCTTTTCAATTAGCAAGTCTTGAGCATTTGGTGATTATACAAGAAAGGAAATAATAAGCAAGAATCCTATATTATCACTTACTATGACAAGAAATATGCAACTAAGAAAAATACTACTTTACTCTTTTAAGAATCCATCAGTTAAAACCCTGGGGCCAGGAACATGGCTCTATGTGTAAGATCCCTGCCACATAAGCAAGAGAACCTGCGTTCAAATCCCCAGCATCCACATAAAAAGCCAGGCATGGCCCACGTGCCCCTGTAAACTCCAGCCCTGGGAGGATGGAGACAGGAAGGTGGCTGGGGCTCCCTGTTCACTGTCCTGGACCAGAGCGTGATACAGCAGGACACCCAACATCCTCCTCTGGCCTCTCTGCACATGTGCAGGGGTGTGTGCCACATGCAAGTGTATGTCCACCACACACACACACACACACACACACACACACACACAAAATACTTTAAACTTAATTTAAGCGCTGGGGCTGTAGCTCAGCGGGAGAGCACTTGCCTCTTATGAATGAAGCTCTGGGCTCAATCACCAGTACTGGGAGGGGAAAAGGAAAGAAGAAGAAAGCTCCAGTAAGGCCCTCGTTAGTAGGTTTTGTACATTGCCCTTTCCCTCTGAGAATAGGGAGGGGCCCACAGGAAACTCTCTAAGTCTCTGGGGACTGTGATAACTGGTATAAAGGCAATTTCCAGAAATCCATTCTTGAGAACTTTTGAAAAATTGAAAACTTGGCAACTCTGTGAAAAGCAGCACTTGGGAGTTAGAAGAGCTGCTTCTGGTACGTGATGATGACTATCTGAAGTGAGAGAGGAGCCAGGCTGCTCTCAACATCACAGCCATACCCTGGACCTGAGTTCCCCACCACCTCGCCCCCTCCTCCACTCCACCAAACTTAACTGACAGTGAAGCCAATCCTAGAACATCCTCCCAGGGTGAGGCAGGAGGATCAGCAGTTCAAGATCTTGAAGATCTTTGAGACTCTGCCTCAAAACGAACAAGCAAACAAGTAAAAGGTCATCAGCATTCACAGAAATGAACACAGACCTCCCACTGGGAAGGAGATTGATGCTATGGAGACATGTGGTGGCCACCTTACATAGTGGTCACCTTCAGCGAGCTCACTAAAGCCAGGCTTCCTGTCCCCGAGCTTGGTGCTGCTTACCGTTAACACCAATAAAAAGGTCGACTTTATTTTTCCTGCTCCTGGCCCATTTTCAAGAACAAAAAATAGGGAGTCCTGCTCTTTAAGAGTTGTGTCAGACAGACTAGAAACCCAAATAATCTAAGTTATCCGAAAAGTTGGCAATAACAGGATGCTTATTCCAACTTACTTTTTAAGCCATCATATCGAGGAAGGGCCAAAGCTGCACAGGGATGGTGATTTTACATTTAAAGAAAAGAAAAAGAGGCTGCAGATATGGCTCGTGGAAGATCCCTTGCCTAGCATATATGAAGCCCTGGATTCAATCCCCAAGACAAGAGAGGGGAGGGGGAAGAGGTGGAGGAGGAGGAAGAAAAGGAGGAAAAGGAAGAGAGGGAGGAGGGGGAAAAGGGGGAGGAGGAGGAGAGGAGGGAAAGGAAAAGAGGAGGGAACCCACTCCAAGCTGTTTGGACATGCCCAGTCAAGAAAGAATCTGAGTCGAGCGTGGTGGTGTACTCCTTTAACCCTAGCACTTGGGAGGCAGTGGCAGGCGGATCTTTGTGAGTTCAAGGCCAGCCTGGTCTACAGAGTGAGTTCCAGGACAGTTGAGGCTCCAGGGAGAAGACCAAAAAAAAAAGAAAAAAATCTGAGATTCCCTAACCATAATCTATGGAGAACTCTGGAGAAGACCAGAAGATTGATACAGGAGATAAGCACTTGTCATTCCAGTCTTCAAAGGCAGATCCTATAAATTCCAGGCAAAATTTATAGGCATTCAATGTTGTTCCTACATAAGATTCTAGAAGAGATAATTAGGGGGCTAATATTCAAGAAATTTAAAGAGAAAAACTCAGAGCCGGTGAGGTTCTCCAACAAGAAGTCACTGGAGACTGACCCATTTCACTGGGAGGTGACACATTATACTGACAAGCAATCCTTATATGTTTAGGAGTTCAAGCACTTTGAACTCCTAAACATATTTTGGAATTAGGATACAGTTTATTTTCAAAGGTCAGAATTTTTGTATATATGTGATGTATATATAGGCATACTTTGGAGCAATACAAATGGGGGGGGCAACAACGAAAAAAAAGACTGGATCAAAGAACTGACTGAAACAGTTAACTTCTGCCCAAACAATAAACCTCTGCATAGAAAAACTTCAAAAAGACTGAGAAAAAGATGCAAGACATGTATGGCAGAATGCATGAATGAACTGGGGTGGGGTGGGGGACAGAGAAAAGGGAGTGTGTCTAAATTGGACTAAGAAATGATGTATGAAACACACAAAACACCAATAAAAATATTTTATTAAGCCAGGCGTGGTGGCGCACGCCTTTAATCCTAGCACTTGGGAGGCAGAGGCAGGTGGATCTTTGTGAGTTCAAGGCCAGCCTGGTCTACAGAGTGAGTTCCAGGACAGCTGGGGCTGCAGGGAGACCCTGTCTCGAAAAAAACCAAAAAAATATATGTTTTTTTTTATTAAAAATAAGAGTCAAGTGCTCATACACACAGTGTTAATTAGTTCACTCTACCTAAAACATATTATCATCCAACTGAAGTGAAGTCTGTATAGACACCTAGATGGCCCTGCCTTAGACACTGACCTAAATAGCAGGGGCTTATATCCTAAAGAATGGTAAAAGAAAACCTGTGGATAACTTAAAAGCAGAGTGAATTTGAGAAATTTATCAACAAACTAAAATATTTGGAAGGGGGAAAAAGTCAAATGCAAGAAAGTAAGTCTAAGAGAGAGAAACATTGTTCAGAGAACTAAAAAGGTAACTTTTCATAAATGTATGAATGAGAAATGGCCCCACAGCAACACGCATAAGAAGGCCTATAGCTTCAGGATGACTGTGAACTTCAAGGATCAGCAGCACTGCTCAGACCTACCACAGCTATAGTGCCATTGTTTATGGAGGAATTATCCCATCTTAAGTCTGTTAGAAGCAATTTACATAGACTGCAATATTAAGCCCTTATAACAACTATGAGATAAATAACCAAAGCAGACTCTGAAAAGTTTAAGGGACTGGTTCAAGACAACATAGAACGTCAGGGCCCTGAGTCTGAACTGCACCTGCTAATCTGACCCAAGAGATCTTATTCTTCCATAGAACAAAGGATGGGGAGGTGCGTGAGGCCACAGTAGCTACACTGTGCCAGATGCCATCTGCAAAAAATACACACAATGAAGAAACAACAGACAGGAATCTGTTCAATATTCAGAGTATTCACATCACTTAAAGGCAGAAGAAACAGGTTTTTCTTTTCCAAAGACAATTTTAAAATGGCTTGAAGATAGAATGTCATCAATTTTCAAAAATGTAATTACAAGCTGGGTGTGGTGGTATACACCTTTAATCCCAGCACTTAGGAGACAGGCAGATGGCTCTCTGAGCTCAAGGCCAGCCTGGTCTACATTTCAAGTTCCAGCCAGCTGGGTCTACAGGGAGACCCTGTCTCACAACAACAACAACAACAACAAAATGTCTTTACAAGACCAATTGTTCAGAATAGCCTCCAAGCAACAGAACTGTAGTGAAGTTGATGGGAAGAAGAACTGTGTTTAGCAGCCTCAGCTTCCCACAGACTGGACTATCTTTAGTGACCTCCACAGGCACTGCCTGACAGGGGTGTGCTTATATACATGCAGGCAATACCTACACACACACAAAATAAAAATAACAAAATAAAAGAAGATAGTTGTCTGTCAATCCAAAGACTTAGATTCTGTCAGCAATTTCATTCATTTCTCCTGACAGAATGAAACAAATTCCCCAGAGAGGTCCACAGAGTCTCCCAGTTACAGCTAGGACACCCATCTACTTCTGGGCAAACTTGACCCTTCCTCTCCTGCATTTCAGTATTTTCCAGTGCAACCCATACATGATACACAGGAGCACACCACCACTAGCCTTTACAAAGATGTTGTGAATTAGAAGGACTTCTGACAATAATTAGCAAAATAATTAATCGGATAACAGATGTACATTGTGCTTTATGCTCCATACAAAGTAGCCTAAATCAGGGTCCCTGTCATTAGTAGGCTTACAGTCAGATGGGAACATTGAGACTCACACACAGATACCCATAGTGGGCCTAGGGCCTGGTGACAAGTGATCAATAAGGACCAGTGATAGAGTGACAGGAGCTCAGACAGAAAAGCAGCTCAGTGGTTGTTAAATTAATCAAAGGCTTCAGAGCAAGTGTGTTTGAACTGGATATCAAAGATTACAATAGGTGGTACCTAGGAAGAAGAAAGAGCCTACTGTGAACAAAGCCAAGTTAGAAATTCAATTGTGCTAGGCGTGGTGGTACACGCCTTTAATCCTAGCACTCAGGAGGCAGAGGCAGGCGGATCTTTGTGAGTTCAAGGCCAGCCTGGTCTACAGAGCAAGTTCCAGGACAGCTGGGGCTACAGGGAGACCCTGTCTCAAAAAGACCCCCCCCCAAAAAAAGAAATTCAATTGTCTCTCAGTATCAGAGGTATAACTCTGGTAGAGACTAAAATCCCAAGATGGTCAAGTCTCACATACACTGATGTAATATTTGTACATAACCTACATGTTTCTTTTGTAAATATTTTATTTATAACTTTTATTTTATGCGTATGAGTGCATTGCCTGCATGCATGTAAGTGCACTCCTGTGGTGCAGTGCCAGAGGAGACCAGAAGAGAGTGTCAGAATCCCATGGAACTACAGTTACAAATAGTTTTTAGCAGCCATGTGGGTGCTGGAAATGGAGCCGGGTCTTCTGCAATCCCAGCCAGTGCTCTTAACTGCTGAGCCATCCCTCCTATCCCATGCTTCTTCTTATATATTACTTATAATATCTAATCCAGTACAAATACTGTATATACACTTGTTACAATGTTTTGTTCAAGAGATAATGGCCAGGAAATAATCTATACATGTTAAATAGGGACTTAAAATGATATAGATATTATTTTAAAAAATAATATCTATATCATTGAAAATAAAGACCAATTTTAATTTAACATTTTAATTTTTTATTTTTATTTTATTTGTATGAGTGTTATGCCTGCATGTATGTAACTGCACCCATGTCATGCAGTGCCCATAGAGTCTAAAAGAGGGCATCAGATCTCCTGGAATGGAGTTTCAGGTGGTTGTTAGGTTGTTAGCCGCCCTGTAGGTATTGGAATTCAAACCTGGGTTTTCTGCAAGAGCAGCCACTGCTCTTAACCACTGAGCCACCACTCTAACCCTCCCCACCTCCCACTCACCAGCTTAACTTTCAATCCACAATTCATTGATCCCAAGGAACCAGGACAGTGAATACAGGCAGACAACTGTAAACAGCATGTTCCACAGGCAGTTGCTAGACCTGGGTGATGGATGTGAGGTGTTCACAAAGAAGGGAGAACAGAGGAGAGCTAGCACATCAATGACATAGATAGCACCATGAGCAATGGCCACTTCCCTGTCTACTGTAGGGTACAGATCACCAGAAATATCCACAGGTTAGGAGTCAGCAGTCAGACCCAGCTGTATGGTGAAATGACATCTTTTGAAAAGGAGGTCATGTCCATCTGAGATGTGGTTCTGGAGACTGGAATAACCAGGTTTGAAATCCTGGGTGAAGGGTTCAAAATAAGTAACCCACAGTTTACCAATCACAGAGTACCCTCTTCTTTTTGAAAGTCGAACACTTGGACATACAGCAAACTATGCAGCCGGTGAAGCAAGAAAAAGAGGAGCACGGAAGAAAAAGAGGGAGTGGTTGACAAAGAACCAGGTGGCAATGTACAGGCAGTAAGCCAGAGCCGTTACAGGGAAAGGCAGGGATTCGCTGCCAAGGGTCTTTGCCTGAACCACACAGCCCAGTAAAAACCGCTCAGAAGTCCTTAATGACTTCCTTTGCCCCAGAATTTATTTTTATTTTTATCACAACATCAAAGAAACAGTTTGTTTGTCATTCCATTTAGTGCCACACTATCCTACAAATGGGGGCTCTTCAACAGGAAGGGACCAGGTAGCCATCTGACCCACTCATGTTAGATCCAGACTTCCTTGTCTGCAATCTCTCTGGACTAAGTCCAGAAAGATAACTCTGATCCTTTCAACATGATGACTGTAAATGCTTATGACCGCTGCTGCAGGCACAGAGCTGGTCCTGAAGACCATGCGTTCCCAGCCTGTGGATCAAGGCAAGAAAAGCTCAACTTGCCAAAGCCCTTCCCACTTTCAGATTTCAAGACTGCACAGAATGTGTAAACTGAGACGGTCTTAGAGGCCATCATCTAATCCTTTCTGTTTCACTGGATGAAGAACAACAGACCCTGAAGGGTTTATACTTGCCCAAGGTCACACCGCTGGAAAGTCATGAAGGGTTCCATGTCTGTCTTAGATTCACAGGCAAGGACAATTTCCCCTGAGTCACACTGACATCTCATTGCCTTCTCAAACTAGCAAGGCTGCTAAAGCTGGCCATTGCAGGAGAGTTCTAGGGATCAACTCCAGAACCTGACACATACTAAATTCTACCACAGAGTGATACCACTAACCAGCATTTTTAAATGCTTAGTTGCTATTTGTTGTCAATAAAAACCACGAACAGTTTTTGACACCTACCCTTGTCAGGCAGTACCAGAAAAGCTCTCCACAAACGGATACACAGACAACCCAACCAGGCAGGCTATTGTGATCCTTATCTTGCTTTCTTTTTCCAGAACTGGAATTGAACCTAGAGCCTTATGCATGCTAGGCAAATGTTCTATCACTGAGCTATGTCCCCTGTCCTTATCATCCCCATTTTAGAAATGGAAAACCTGAGGCAGAAAGAGGTCACAAGGTCAAGACGAAGACAGGGCTGTCTAACTCAGTGGGCTCCAAATTCCACACTGAAAACACTTCATTAGAGCATATGAAATATGCTTATTTAAATTATAAACTGATGAAGAAAAAATAGTAAACTCAAGCACCAAGATCATATTCACCAATATTAAAAGAGCTAAGCCATAACTGTCTTTAAAATATGCAATATATCTCTTGGGCCAGCTACATGGCTCAGTGGTTAGGGGTATGCACTATCAAGCCACATGAACTGAGTTCAGTTCTCAGAACCTCCAATATGTGTACACACAAAAAAAAATGTGTAATTTTTAAAATATCTTTTTATCATCTATCTAGATTTTGATTACATTTATTTATTTTCTGTGTGTTTGGAGGGGCATGCCATGGTTCAAATGTGGAGGTCAGAGGACAACATTTGGGAGTTGGTTCTCTCCTTCCACCACATAGGTCCCTGGGATCAAACTCAAGTTGTTAGGCTCAGCAGCAAGTGCCTTTGCCTACTGAGCCATCTCACCAGGGACCAAACTCAAGTTGTTAGGCTCAGCAGCAAGTGCCTTTACCTACTGAGCCATCTCACCAGTCCTCAATTATCTGTTAGGGAAATATCTAGACATATATTTGATGAGACTATATAAAGCACACTAGCATTTCAAGTGCATATTTTTCAAAAGGCAGAATAACCACATGCTCAGTAGTTAAACAAAGCCTGCCCCATGGCAGAGTCTGGATATTATTCACCTGCTGGTTTGAGAAGAGCCTCCTCTGGACAAGGTACAGTAGAAACAAGGGTGCAGCGCTGCCTTCTGCCTGATCCAGCCTCCCTCATACACATCCTTCTGCCCTTCAAGAAATATCATTTTTAAGTTCACTTTCTCCCAAAGTCAAACCTCAAATTATTAATAACTGGATATTAAAACATGAAAATAAGCCCCTGAAGATTAATAACATACATTTTTATAAACATGCTCAAAACCAACATCACTGAGATAAATACCCAATATTCAATTCTATTACTTTTTCTCTTTCCTTCTTACTAAAAAATGATGTCAAATCTCATTATCTTGCCAACCCAGGAGAAGAAATCCAGAAGCAATAACCGCTCAAATAAGCAAATTACAACTGTGTCTAAGATCAAATTTCAGGGAGAAAATGGGAGTGCATTAAGAAGATACACTGCCACATAAAAACAGCCCACAACTCATTTCACCAGCCAAATGTCTTGATTGTGAAACAAACAAAAATCCAGCCTGCAAATAACAACCAATCCTAAAAACACAAAAGCCATCAAAGTGCTGCGCTGTCCCTTAAGTCAACAGCCAGGGAATTAAAGCAAGAAGCAATGCGAGGCACATTGTAGGCCCTCAATAAATATCTGTTGAATAAATGCAAAGGAAGAAATTTTTCACACAAAGAGAGGCACATGGTAGAAACTGTCAAAAACGGCAGAGCATTGCAGCTTTGAGCATTCGTGAACTTCTTTTCACGTTGTTGAATGAGACCAAGTGTCATAGAGACCAGACAAAATGACACAGTATAATCTGCTCAGGGCAAAAAGCCCTCCTGTACACAGCCTGACCTACAACTCATAAGCAAGAAAAATATCTCTAAGCCAGGCTTTGCCTAAACAAGAGATTCAGACCCAAGCCCTAAAGGGTGGCATAATATTTACAGTACAACTCTAATACGGCAAAATTCCCTGCATTTATGCATTTCAAATGTACTACTGTTTTTAATTTAGCAGCCTCAGTAGGAGTTGCCTGGCATGACCCAACTCTTCATAACAAATCTTAAACTTACAAGGGGGAAAACCCCATAGCTATTCTGCAGTACTGAAAGCAACACAAATACAAATGAGATTAGACCAAACCTACATAAACCAGATCTGTCCTATCTGCCCAGAACATTAAAGCCTAATAAAATTACAGCCAGTCTAGGACTTGGAAAGTAATTTAGGCTCTATTTGGCACTATCCTAGCCATTTACCAGCAGAAAGGGGGATTTTCAGCATTTACATCATGAATCCTTTTTCTTGGGAGTCAGCACTTGGTCACAAACTCTGGCAGTATCCACAGCTAGAGCTTAAGCACCAATATCATGGTGACCAGCTTTATACAAAATGCTTAATCTAAAAGTAATAGCATATTCTGCCATTTAATACCCACTTAGAACATTATTTTCTTCTCTCATGGCACACTAAAAGAAAGTGAGGTACACGTATCAGAGCCCACCTGAAATCCCTGTCTAATGGAAGTCTTAGCCTCAAGAAAAATTTCTTTTGAGAACACAATAAGAAAATATTTCAAAATTTTCCAAAGTTTTCCCATGATTTTTTTAAAAAGTTTTGAAACCATAGCAGGGTGAGTGAAGTTTCACAGAACCTTCGTGACCAACTATGATTTTATTCTTTACCTTTAAGCGTTTCTTAACTGCTTGGAGGGCAGACGGTACTTCAGAGGAAAGTCTAATGACACACCTGTTACATAACCTGCTCACCATTGGCCTGATTGTGCAGCTTTGATAAGAGAGAAAACAGTCAAAAGCAGGACAAACAGACTCTCTGTTCTCCAGTCTCCTATCACATTAGCCCGAACGCTCACTGAGTCCCACACCCAGGAGCTAGCTCTGTGCCTCAGTTTCCCTAACCACTAAATATCAGGTGAGATGCTCTCCGAGTTTCTAATCAAAATAATTACACGTAATCACAATAAAGTTCACCTTTGAATATTATATTGAAATGCTATGTCAGAGTAAAACTTCCAAAGGCTTTTGCAATATTCTTTCCCTTCCAACATTCCAAAGGGGCTAGCTTTGCTAATTTGTCCAGATTAGACAAACACCTATTTGCTTTAACGACATTCATATAAAAACCCAGGGCAGATGTATGGAAACCTTCCCAGGCGAAGTTATGGCCTCTTGGATTGTCATGTGCGAAGTGCATCCCACAGAATCTAAGAAGGCCAACCCTTTTTTGCTGTGAAAATAGAATCATTTTCTGAGACACCCTCCGGGTCTACGGATAGGAGAGGACAAAGCTTCAGAAAAGCAGTGTGTCCTTAAAACCGTCAGTTCTTTATAAACGTATCTCTTGCCACCGTGGTACAGAGCATGTAAATCACAACTTGGGGTGTAGGCAGACTGGGACTTCAGCATAGGTCAGTCAGGGAGCCGGCAAACACACATGCTGCCGCTTCCCAGAGCCCACCCCACTGTAACCAATAGGGAAGGCGCTGTGGGCTCCTGAATGGATTCTCTCTTAGAAAGCTAACTGGTGTCTGGGAAAACAGAGCTCGGTTTCCTGGGTGGCCTGAGCACCCAGTTTCCCAGAGCTCACACTAGCAAGGATGCCTTCTCCATCGAGTGCAGGCCTATCCTTGTGCCCTCACCGCCCACGCTCTGAGTATTGCAGCGGAAACCCATAAAATAAGTGCAAGGATTCCCACAGCACTCCAAAGGCCCCTCCCAACCAAGACAGCCACGGATGCTTTTCTAAACGCAGCAAATGAGATAAATGTTAGCGCTCGTATCCTGAATTTGAGCTTGGCCTGCAATTCAGGGTCCCTCCAAGCACCTGAACCCCAAAGCACAGATGGGAAGAGGGAACTCCAGCACTCGAGTCTCTCCCTTCTGAACTACCAGCATGCCATTGATTTCCAGCGCCCCCAAAGGGCTCAGGTCGAGTGTCCCCACCGCCCGTCCCGTGTCCCCGAAGAGTGGCCGCTGTCTCCTCTTGGGTCTGGTGCGCTCGGGCCCCGCCGCCCAGGAACCCCGCGCTCCGCAGTAGCCCGAGCTGCGCGGTGCACTTGTTGCCAGCCCCGAGGGGCCGGGAGGCGGCGCCCATCCTTCCCGCTGCCCAGCACGCAGGGCCACTCCCTCTCAACCTCTGCGGACCCCGGCGTCCTTGGGGACCCTAGGGAAAGTTTGTCCCCTACCAACTCAGGTGGGCAAACTTCTCCGCCCAGGGCTGCGGGAGGAGCGGACGATGGAGCGCCCTCCTCCCCCGCCGGAGCCTTTACCTGGAGCTGTGGCTCGGTAGCGCCGGGAGCCCCGGCCAGGCGCAGTCCCTGTACCGTGCCCGAGGGCGACCGGCCAGCGCGCGCCTCCGGGATCAGGGAAGCCTGTCCCCAGCTCCCACGCCCGGCGGCCCCGCTGGCCGCGCGGAGGGCGGAGTCGCCGCTCCCGGGGCCGCCCCCACCCAGCCGCTCCTCCCGGCTCCCGCCTGCCCACCTCCGGCCTGCTGTGCTGGCCGCCGTTGCCGCCGCCGCAGCCGCATCACATGGCCGCGCCCGCCACCCGCTCTGGGAGGAAACCTGAAGCTGGCCGCGGCTCCGCGGGCTCCACCGTCCCCTCCCTCCGCCGGGCGGCGGCTGGTCGCCTCGGCTTTCCTCCCTTGGGCGGAGCGGGGACCTGCCAGGGCTCCGAGGGCCAGGTTGCACCCCTAGCGGTGGCGCCCGCGCGCCCCTGGGGGCCTCCACGCCTTGGTGGCGCCGGAGGAAGGAGCGGGCCGGTCGGCTCCCGGAGGGAGTCGTGCCTGGCCCGAGCGAGGCTCCGGCTGTCCCCAGCCCAAAGCCACCACAAGGGGGACATAATAGAGCCCAGGTCTATTACAATGAAACATTATTCAAAAGGCAGAAGATACCCGCTTAATTCATGAGGCTTGTATGATGTTCCTCTGACCCAAGGCTTTGCAAGGTGTGAGCCCCTTCGTGTTTATACATGCAAATGGATAAAAGTCATGAGATTTTTTTTTTAATTAGGAAAGCCATAGCCACTTTTACATTGCGTGGCAATATGAAGCGACTTCCTTGTCCTCCAGCATACTGTTACAGAAATAATGGCAACCCCAGTTTGAGATGTCTCTCCATTAAACGGGTCTCCATAAAACAGTTTTAAAGATAAAATTGTGCAACTAATTTTCTGAGGTTACCTTGAATATCTGCTCTGATTGTCTTAAGACACGGATCACCTATGGGACCGGAAAAGAGATGTGGTTCAAAGATGTGGGAGCCCCAGGAAGCTGGCCACCAATGCACCAAGTCAAAAGCAGGACCCTTCTCCACCTGTCTTCTTCAGCTGCCCTAGGCCACCGTCCTAACACATCTTGCTTATGGGAAGCCTGAGGAAAGACCAGAGAGCAAGAAAAGGCCTTCCAGTGTCTGAAGTCCTCAGCTGGATTTCAAAGCGAAAGTTTCTCTTCCTCCTTGATAAAGGGCCTGACATTGGCATAGATAGCACTGCTGAACCCTGGGCTGTCATCTCGGCTGACTTCGCCCCCCACAAAGCCTTCAGTACAAAAGAGGAGTCCTCTTGCTTCCAGGCACTTGGAAATAAACACCATTAATATTCTTTTCAAACAAATATTATCAATGTTTAAATTGGTTTCCGGGGCTGGAGAGATGGCCTTGCGGTTAAGAGCGCCGGCTGCTCTTGCAGAGACCTGGGTTCGATCCCCAGCACCCACATGGCGGCTGAGAACCGTCCGTAACTCCAATTCCAGGAAAACTCCAGTTCCAGGGGAATCCAATGCCCTCTTCTGACTTCCGTGGCGTTGCACGACACGGGTGCATAAACTTACATGCAGACCAGACCGTACATTCATACACATTAAATAAATACATAAATAAATAAATAAAATTTTAAAAAATTGGTTTCCAAGCTGCTTTTAGAAATCCATATTAGAAGAAAAAAGCAATGAAGTGTGGAAAGAGAAATATTCTAAGAAGCTACCTGCACACTAAAGAAGCCCCTTCCAGGGCTGGAGAGATGGCCTAGCGGTTAAGAGCGCCGACCGCTCTTGCAGAGGACTCGGGTTCTATCCCCAGCACCCACATGGCGGCTGAGAACCGTCTGAAACTCCAATTCCAGGAGAACTCCAGCTCCAGGGGAATCCGACACCCACTTCTGACCTCCGCGGCATTGCACGACACGGGTGCACAGACTTGCATGCAGACAGTACATTCGTACACATACAGAAATAAATAAAATTAATAATTAAAAAAAAGAAGCCCCTTCCGCACTAAAAAGAAGCAAAGAAGAAAACGGGTCCGTGTGAAACTCACATGGCTGTGGGTGAGGACATGTAATCTGCAGTTTTCTTGCCTGCTCTCAAGCAGTGAGCTTGATCAATATTTAAATAAGTACTTGGCTTTCAACTTCTGTAGGTTCAAACTCTAAGCAAAGTAGAAGTGCTCTCTGACAACTTTAAAAGGAGCCGGGTCCTGCCTGAGGCAGGAAGCTAGCCCTTGTGTAAATAACCTTTTGCATCTGAATGATTTCGCTCTTGCAGATATAGGTCACTCGGGACACAGCTCGGAGCTTGGCTGGAACTGCATTTGCACACAAAGTCTAGTATTCTCAGTCCACAGACAAGGAGCATTCATTCAGGCAGCAAGAGACCAGGTGGGCAATTCTGCTGGGACCCGGCCAGCTTCCTAGTGAGTCTTCTGCCAGTGTCCCAGCTCAGCTGTCTTGTCTAGCATTCATTCTTAACCTTTATTCTAGACAGACCTCTCGGTAAATCCTTTCTTCATTGTGCTACTTTCTGCCATCTGACCTTTGGCAAAGCATCGTAGCCTTATCACCCAGCATAGCACCTGCTTATACTTTCGGTGTATGCTCGCTATTACAAACACTCCATCTTCAACTTGCCCTTTCAAGGACAAAGACTGCTCCTGCCCTTGTGATCTCCACAGTCCTGACACAGGGCACCTCCAAAGTATTTGACATTAATTTTTTAACTAGTTTTGCAACATGGAAAATGTCCATCATAATTTTCAAACATTAATGGGTTTGGGGCTGGAGAGATGGTCTAGCAGTTAAGAGTGCCAACCGCTCTTACATAGGACCCGGGTTCAATCCCCAGCACCCACATGGCGGCCTAGAGCCCTCTGAAACTCCAATTCCAGGAGAACTCCAGTTCCAGGGGAATCTGAGACCCTCTTCTGACCTCCGCGGCATTGCACGACACGGGTGCACAAACCTGCATGCAGACAGTACTTTCATACACATACAGAAATAAATAAAATTAATAATAAAAAAATTAAAAAACATTAATGGGTTAGAATTCATCCAAATTCTATTATCACTTAATAGTTTCCTACACTTTATTTCCTTTACCAATAATTCTTAAAAAGTGGATAAATTAAGTCTGGTTTGGTCATATGCATTAGACAACCAACTGGGGCCCCTTCTACTGTTTCATTTTCTTAAACAAACCATAATATGAGAAGCTGGCAAATTTATCAAGGAATGAGGCAAACTTTGGAATTAGAAACAGGATGACTGGGGAGCTGGAAAGATGGTTCAGCAGTTAGGAGCGCTTGCTGCTCTTCCAAGGGACCCAAGTTCAGTTCCCAGCATGTACAACAGGTGTCTCACAACTGCTATAACTCCAGTCTCAAGAGATCCGACCTCCTATTCTGGCCTCCACGGGCACCCACACACATGTGGCATACACTCACACAGATATATACACAACATAAATAAAAATAAAATCTTCTGTAAAAAAGAAAGAAAAGCCAGGAGCGCACACCTTTAATCTCAGTTCTCAAGAGGCAGAGGCAAGTAGATGTCTGTGAGTTCCAGGCCAGCCAGGGCTACATGATGAGACCCTGTCTCAAAAAACAAAAAAAAAAAAAAAAACAAGGAAGGAAAGAAAGATTTAAGGAAGAAAAGAAGGGAGAAAGGGAAGGATGGGGAAGGAGGGAGGGAGAGGGAGGGAAGGAAGGAGGGAGGGAGGCAATGACTCAGGCAAATCCAAACCTTCTAGAAAAGTCTTCATTTACTCATCTATAAAGTAGGCAGATTTTTTTTTTTTTGTCTTTTTGAGACAGGGTCTCCCTGTAGCCCTAGCTTCCTAGAACTCACTCTGTAGACCAGGCTGGCCTTGAACTCACAAAGATCCACCTGCCTCTGCCTCCCAAGTGCTAGGATTAAAGGCGTGCGCCACCACACCCAGCAAGTAGGCAGATTATTATCTGCTGTCACTGTAAAGATTAAGTGCCTAACAGAGAATGCAGAATATACAGTAAGAACACAGAAAAACATGGTAGGTAATATTTCAGAGTACAGAGTATTAGGAAAACACATATGCTTTTTAAAAACTTTATTTTATTTTAATCATTACTGAGTGACGGAGAGTTGGCCTTCTTTAAGGAAGGGATGCTAGATAGACTGACCAGACTCCAGTGGATGAACTCACACTGAAAGACATCTGAGGACACTCAAGAGACCTTAAAGTATACAATAGAATGCATGAAATCCTGTGGGGGGATTATGGGGGAGTCAGATGGGGGAGGGGTATAAATATGATTAAGATTCATTTAAAATTTTTAATTATGTGTATGTATATATGCCTCTCTGTGTATGTGTGTGTGTGCACGCACACACGTGTGTGCAGTGCCCTCAGAGGTCAGATGAGGGCTGCGGATCCCCTAGAGCTGGAGTTACAACTTAGGTGCTGGGAAATGAGTTCTAGTTATCATAGAGCAATATAAGCTCTTAACAGCTGGGCCATCTCTTCAGCCCCCACTTGCACATTTTAAGATGATTAAAAGAACACATCATACTCCAAGATAAGAAACTAGTTCTGGGTTATATTCATGGTTCCTCAGTCTAAGGTTAGGATACACAGAGAAGAGAAGCCAAAATCCTCCAAACCAGGCAACAGATCTCATGGAGAAAGGGTCATGGTAGTTTTCTGACACCACCTTGAAGATTTTTAAAAACTTGACCCCGGAGCTCCATACCAGAACAGAATCTCCAGGGGATGGGGCCCAGGCTTTTAAGTTACCCAAGGGATTCCGATGTCAGCCCAAGCTGAAAACAACTTCATGAAAGTAACTGACTTTGACACCACTACAGAAGGATCAGAGCTAACCCCCAATGACACAGGATAAGGGAAACAGCCCTTCCATTTTCCCTGTGTTGAACAATCTGGTTAAAGTGCAGGTGAATTGGGGCTGGAGAGATGGCCTAGTGGTTAAGAGCGCCGAATGCTCTTGCAGAGGACCCGGGTTCGATCCCCAGCACCCACATGGCGGCTGAGAACCATCTGTAACTCCAATTCCAGGAGAACTCCAGTTCCAGGGGAATCCGACGCCCTCTTCTGACCTCCTCGGCATTGCATGACATGGGTGCACAGACCGACTTGCAGACAATACATTCATACACATAAATAAATAAAATAAATACTAAAAAATTTTTTAAAAGTGCAGGTGAATTGTACTTCAGTGTGATGTATAAATGAATTACTTGGGGTTTGTTAAAAGGCAGATTCTGGTTCCCTATCAGCTGAAGCCTGGAATGCTGCATTTCTGAGAAGCTTCTGATTGGTGCCTGTGCCTCTGGTCTGTGAAACCATCTTTGGCATCAAAACAGTAGAGATTCAACCCAGGTTCAGTAGTTCATACCTATAATCCCAACATTTGGGAGGTGAAGCAAGAGAATTGCCATGAGTTCAAGGCCAGCCTGAGCTACATGGTGAATTCCAGGCCAGCCTAGACTATAAAGAAGTCCTAGCTCAGAAAGAAATCCATGGCACATACCTGCAATCCCTGAACTGGGAAGGTAGAGGCACCAGAACCACTGAAAGTTCAGGTCCAACCTGGTCCACATAGCACAATCTCAATAAATAAAGATAATTAATTAATTAATTAATTAAATAACAATGATCCAACGAACAAACAAAATAGATATTCAAAATAAACATAAGGAGGCAAGCATCAAAACATTCACATTTTTCCAAAGAAGCCACTCTCTCTGAATATTTTTAATCTATTAACATTTATTATCAACTAGTGACAAAATACATCTTTTGTAATCTTTGAATGAAAGAATAGACCATATTTTTCCAATCTTAAGTATAAAATCTTCCCTAAAAAGCCAACTTCTCCATTAGCCAAAACAAGTTTAGTACCACAGATACTTACAGGGATACCCCAAAATGTTTTAATTTCTCTTTGAATCAGAAGAAAAAAAAAGGAACTTTTAGGTCTAAGAAAAAAAATTATAATTTTTTAATTAATTTTTTATGTGTATGAATGTACTGCCTGCATGCAGGTTTGTGCACCTGTGTCATGCAATGCCATGGAGGTCAGAAGAGGGTGTCGGATTCCCCTGGAACTGGAGTTAAAGACGGTTCTCGGCCACCGTGTGGGTGCTGGGGATCGAACCCGGGTCCTCTGCAAGAGAGTCCGTGCTTTCAACTGCTAGGTCATCTCTCCAGCCCAAATTTCTTACCACATAGTATGAGTTTATTTGTCTATATATACAGAAGTAAATTTTAATTTTTTTTCTTATTTTTATTTTTCTGGAGGAAGGGGCCTGTGAAGCCAAAGTTCGTAAAGCCCACAAAGTCTCGACGCAAGCAAGTTCTCAAAGTCCACATTAGTCCCAGGGAGTTCAGAACAGCCCGTGGAGTGCCCTATTTTGGCTCATATTTGCACACTGCTATTTATGTGAATGACAAGAAGATATTGGGGAAATTATAAATACACCTCTTGAGTGAAACCAGCCCTATAAACATACAGAGCTCAACATTTCCCACACATGTGATTTGTGAACCACTGGAAATGTTCCTTGGACAAAAGATTGTTCACTTTCAGCCATTCCCTGAGGGGCTAAAATTCTAACATTAAAGATTTGTTCTATCTCCACTTCCAGTTTTTCTTAAACATTTTTAAATTAATTTTTAGGTAAACATATTCAAGAAATTAATTTCATTATTGTGCACACACGTGCGTGTATGTGTGTGTGTGTGTGTGTCTGTGTGTCTGTGTGTCTGTGTCTGTGTCTGTGTGTGTGGTTATACCCGTTCCCCTTCCCAGTGCTCTCCTCCATTCCTCCCTTGTTGGTCCCCTTCCTCCTTCAGATACAGTCTTTAAAAAGCCACACTATCAAGGGACTCTTCTTTTGTAAACTTGTTACCTGTGGTTGGTGTCAAGACCAATTGTTTCCAGATTCTCGGTGCCTTGAGTCAAAGAATTAAAATAAAGATGCACACGGATTACAAAATGGCAAGGAAACATCATTCAGAAGCAAAGGAGTAATACAGAAAAGATACTCGGCCAGAGACCCATGGGCCACCTGAAAGAAATAGATTCAAGGATCCCAGTTATTGTTTGGGACTTCTCTCTATGGAGTCTAGGAGGAGGAGGAGTTTGGCTACCAGGAGGCAGAGTGAGTGTGGTTCTCTATTTTAATTGACACATTTGGGTTGTGTAGTTTTTTTCTACCAAGCATGTCCCTTCCTATGCAAATCTGACTTTAATCACACACACAATTATGAGTAGGCCTAAGATGAGAAATACTTTTTTTTTCCCCTAAAAGTTCATTCAGATAATACCATTTACCTTACTGGAGATGCACCCAGAACCAATATAGGCTGGATTGGCACCCTATTTTCCATAAGTTCATTTGTTCTGGAATATGTTTGAATAGAAATTGTCAGCAAAGGGGCTGGAGAGATGTCTCAGGGGTTAAGAGCTCTGACTGCTCTTGCAGAGGACCCAGGTTTGATTCCCAGCACCCACATGGTGGCTAAGAACCATCTTCAACTCCAGTTCCAGAGGAATCCGACACCCTCTTCTGACCTCCGCAGCATTGCACGACACGGGTGCACCAACCTGCATACAGACAGTACACTCATACACAAAAAATAATAAATAAATTTTTTAAAATATTTAAAAAAATTAAAAAGAAAAAGAATGCCTACAAGTTGAGTAATTAAAAAAAAGAAATTGTCAGTAAAAAGGGAGTTGTTTATGGTTATTATGGAAGGAGAAACATTCTATTGTTCTGTATGTGCAGCTCAATACAGCGAGAGTCCTAGGATGCTAAGGGGGGGGGGTTGGTCTTTT
Source organism: Rhizomys pruinosus (assembly GCA_009823505.1). Taxonomy (NCBI): domain Eukaryota; kingdom Metazoa; phylum Chordata; class Mammalia; order Rodentia; family Spalacidae; genus Rhizomys; species Rhizomys pruinosus. Next base: position 1,044,478 of record VZQC01013084.1, on the reverse strand, counting down.
CGAGACAGGGTCTCCATGTAGCCCCAGCTATCCTGGAACTCACTCTGTAGATCAGGCTGGCCTTGAACTCACAAAGATCCGCCTGCCTCTGCTTCCAGAGTGCTAGGATTAAAGGCATGCGCCACCACGCACCTGGAGCTAGGTATGTTTTTAAGAGAGGATGTCTATACATAGCCCTTGTAGGTGAGGGCCCCAGGCTGCCACGTACATTGTCAGAAGAGGGATTTGTGTATAGCCCAAGCCAAGTGGAGTCCAAGGTTGCTAAGTTATTCCCTTTGTTTGCCTACCTAAATTTTGACATTCCATTAGGCCAAATTCTTTTGCCCTCCAGATCCAGAATATGTTGGAAAATTCTCAAGGGATTCTCAGAGGAAGAAAAGAAAAAGAAAATGCAATAATGACATTTCATTTTATAAGAATGAAATCTTATAAGCAGTGTAGGAAGCTTTCTTTTTATGCCGAACAGAGACCACGCAGCCCTGCTAAGGGGGATGGGGACATAGTGCCCGCTTTGCGGACACTGTGCCAAGCTGACCCCTTGGCGCAGAGGCCAGCTGGCTACTTCCCATAGCCCGGCCTGGATGATACTTTCAACCCAGGCCCTTAGCCTGGACCAACAAGACATGTGTTCCACTCTTGGCTGTGACTTCTCACCTGCCCAGAGCCTGGACAGGAATTTCAGGCTGATGGCTGATTGCCTCCCTTCAGCCAATACCCACTCACAACACCAGCTGCCCAGATTGGTGATCTGCAAAAGAATCTCTTTCCAACCCACTGGCCACCCGAATGAAATGCAGGCCTACCTTAGCCTGTATGCGCACAATAATTAATAAAAATAACGGCTGGGCTCTCTTCACAATAGCAAGGAGCTGGAACCAACCCAAATGTCCCTCAACTGACGAGTGGATAGAGAAAATGTGGTACATCTACACAATGGAGTTCTATGCAGCAGTAAAGAAAGATGACATCATGAGATTTGCAGGGAAATGGCTGGAGCTAGAAGACATCATGCTGAGTGAAGTAACACAGTCCCAGAAAAACAAACGACGAATGGTATCCCTCATCTGTGGATGCTAGTGCCAATTACCTAGTTCTAAGTATTTCTTGTGCGTGGCCCCTTGAGCTTTTGTCCAAGCAGTTGGGAGTGATGCATACTGGAAACAACAACAACAACAGAAAGGACTGCATCAAAGAACTGACCGAAACAGTGAACTTCTGCTCAAAACAGTCAACTTCCACATGGAGAATATTGAGAAAGTCTGAGAAAGAGATGAAAAGCATGTTTGGCAGAATACATGAGCTCTGGTGGGGTGGGGGGTAGGGTGGGGGACACGGGTCTAGATTTGATAATCTTGTACAGAATATATATTAAAATAAATAAACAAACAAATAAATAAATAACAGCTGGGAATTCCGTGATGATGTTACTATGAAATTCAAATTTATTCCTTGCTACAGCCTGCTTTTATAAACTAAATGACATCAGTTCCCAGAGCCAATCATAGGCCCCCCCAACTCCACACCACTGCTCACCATTACCCCACCCAGCATCACACACCTAGGCCATGCTGCTTGATCCTCCCTGCGGTGGGGCCAGACCCTCAGCCATGCTACGCTAGTTGGAAAGCCAGCCAGCAATTCAACCTGGATTTCCCTACAAAGCAGTTTTAATAAGTTCCTAAAAACTGAGACTTGGCTTGCCATTCATAGCTAAAGAGCATTGGTTTCATGTCTATTAATCATTACAGTAACCCTAACAAAAGCTAGTTTCCATTACTATAGCCATTAACCATATGTGGTTATTTAAATTTAAATTTGTAAACATAATAAATAAATAAATAAATTTGTAAACATAAATAAAACAAAAACTTTAGCTCCCCTCTGCAGCAGCCATCCACTGAGTGTCCAGCAGGCTGCTACTGGACAGCAGGTGTACAAGGCTCCCTCAAAGCTTTCTCAAAAGTTTCCAAGTGGAGAAGGGACCGTCTTCCTTTCCCCCCTGAAATACAAGGGTAGTATGGCAAGCATTTAGGCTCCAGCTCATGCACATTTTCTTTCCACATGTTGGTTACTCTGCTCTTTTCTGAAGCTCTAAAATGGATGTGCTTAGAATTCACTGAGCCTGTCAAGTTGGACTCAAAGTTGGAGCAATGCTCCTGCCTTTGTCTCCTTAGTGCTAGGATTAAGGGCATGCAGAACCATGTCTGGACCTGTATGATGCCAACTTTTGGTTGATGCCCCTTGCCCATCAAGAGATCCAGATCTTCCTGGCTTGTGAAAAGCCAGTATAAATCCTATTCTTGATTCTGCAAAGAAATCACTGAGGAGCCATTTCTAGAACAGACTTCATCCCAGAAGGTAATTATTTACTATAGTGGGGTGATTTTTTTTTTTGACAAAATGACTTCAGGTGACTTCTAGTTACCACCTATTTCTTAAATATTAAACCAACTCAAGGCCCCTTTTGGATCTTCAGGGCATAACTCCACAAGACAGTCCAACTAGATATTCTCAAATGTGAGGTATATATATCTTCCAACAGCCATCAGATGTTCCAGAATACTCAAGCATAGGGTGTAAGACAGAATTACACATATCTGGTGCTTCTCCAATTCCCCAACACCTGCCCAGTACTGATATGAACATGTCAGATCCCAGCCCAAAGCAAGCTTTCATGGTTATATAATAAAAGCTCTTTTAAAAGAGTTGATAATTGAGATACTAACACCATTTTAATTAGGGTGGCACGACTAGTCACTGATTATACCTGTGGGAAATAATGAGTGTGCAACTGTCACATGGGGTGTAATTATATTGACAGCCTCTGGTGACATGACAGGTGTGAGAATGAGGCCCTGATGCTCTGTCATCTGTACGCTGCTAAACACGCTTGCAACTCTTACTCATTACAGATGATCAAGATCCTGTTTTTCTATTTACAAAGAGTAGGTAGAGGAAGGGACAGGACAGGAGGAATTCAATAAATAAAATGGTACAAATCTATTTCCTTCTCCTCTCCCAAATTATATAAAAATATTTTCACTAAGCTCTTGAAAAGTCATTGAAATATATGTGATCCAAAAAAAGAAAGAAATATATATATATATAT
>VZQC01013084.1:993801-1039523 GCA_009823505.1 Rhizomys pruinosus | reverse complement strand
TTTTTTTTTTTTTTGGTCTTTTCGAGACAGGGTCTCCCTGTAGCCCCAGCTGTCCTGGAACTCGCTCTGTAGACCAGGCTGGCCTTGAACTCACAAAGATCCTCCTGCCTCTGCCTCCCAAGTGCTAGGATTAAAGGCGTGTGCCACCAAGCCCGGCGACATATCTTTGTCTTTAGTACTGTAAGGATGCAGGCAGGGCAGATGAGCTCACAGACTTTCATACTTCCACTCCCTGAACCAACTTAACACTCATTTGTAATGTACAGAGGAAAACTCAAAGACTTGGAAGACATGTAGATGTTTTAAGTAATATGCTTAACTCTTCTCATTTTAAAAAATAAAGTATCTTACCCAGAGCCTACTATAAAAACTGTTTAATGGCTGGCCATGGTGGCAGGTGGATCTTTGTGAGTTCAAGCCCAGCCTGGTCTATATAGTGAGTTCCAGGACAGCTGGAGCTACAGGGAGACCCTGTCTCAAAAACACCCCCCCAAAAAAAACCTGTTTAATTCCCTTCTATCAAAGTGTATTTAAAATTTCCACCCCTCTTTATTATATATAATTTGTTGATTTTCATTTTGAAAAATAATTTCAGCCATGTGGGACATCAGAATTAGGGGAGAAGCCAACTGAGAAGTATAGGGGTGAATGCAGGGAGCAGAGATGGCCATCATCCATCATTCCTTCCCCCTAGGGACCAGAGGTGAGCAAACTTTACTGTAAAATTCTGGGTAGTAAATAGAGTCAATCCGTCCATATCTGCCAATTCCTCATCTGTGAGCTAAACTAATTCTGAATGAAAAACATTCAGAAGAAAACTCTGCATCTACACTAAATATGTATTGACTTTTGTCATTTCCTAAACAATGCAATATAACAAATATTTACATGGGATTTATACTATACTAAGTATAAGCATCTTAGAAATGATTTAAGGTACTTGGAAGGATATATGGAAGTTCCATGTAAATATTATACTGTTATTTTTAGAAGCATTTTAATTGAAACATAGTTGTATATACTTATGGGATGTATTAGTCACTTTTCCGTTGCTGTGATAAAACACCATGACCAAAGGAACTTATAAAAGGAAGAGTTTATTTGAGCTTTCGATTGACGGTTCCAGGGAATTAGAGTCCATTGTAGTGGGAGGCATGGCAGCCGGAGCTGGAGCAGCAAGCCAAGGGTCACATCTCACAATGAGCACAGGAAGCAGAGAGAGCAACTAGAGACAGCAAGGCTTGTTAAACTCACTAAGCCTGCCCCAGTGACATACTTCCTCTAGCACAGCCACACCTTCTAAGACCTCCAAGAACAGTGCCACCAACTGGAGACAAAATGTCTGAATACTTAAAGCCTATGGGGGACACTCATTAAAACCACCACATGGGGTATGGTGGGACAATTTGATACATCTACACAACATGTAATGATCAAATCATAGTAGTCAGCATATGTAGCCAAGGATGACCTTGAACTCTTGATCTTCCTGCCTCCACCTCCTGAGTATTTCAATTATTGGTGTGCATCACTATGTTCAGCTGATCAATTGGATTTAACAGATATCTACAGAATTTTCCATCCAACAGTTATGAAATAAGCATTCTTCTTAGTGTCCCATGGACACTTCTCTACAATTGTCATATTTTAGGACACAAATCAAGCCTTTAAAAACATTGCACAAAAGAGGATACAAGCCTCACTGGAGGCCCAGTGTCAGTGATTTCCACTTCACATCTGCTGGCGGAGACAAAGTGGATATTTTGTACAAAAATATTAAGCAAGCCTTGTTCCAGCCTGTGATGGAGAAATGATTGTTGTCTTGTACTTTCACCTCAAGGAATATCCTTCTACTTAAACTAGCTGTGAGTATAAGCACTTGAGTGAAAAAAAGTAATGAAATAATTAGTAAAAGATCACTTATCACATAAATTTATTGAAAGGGTTTGAACAGTCTGTTTATAAAATGCATAATTCTTGTTATCTAGAAAAAAATAAAAATAAAAAATACCATAAAAAAATCAAAATATTTCCTTGTATCTATCAGACCATACTCAGGAGGGAAACTGGGACTCAATAACAAGAGAAACCATAGAAACTACACAAATACTTGGAGACTGAGCAATGCACTTTTATTTATTTATTTATTTATTTTGTCTTTTCAAGATAGGTTCTCCCTGTAGCCCCAGCTGGCCTGGAACTCGCTCTGTAGACCAGGCTGGACTTGAACTCACAAAGATCCGCTTGCCTCTACCTCCCAAGTGCTAGGATTAAAGGCGTGCGCACCACGCCCGGCTAGACCGAGCAATGTACTTTTGAATAAACAACAAGTCATTGAAGAAATCAGGGAGCAAATTTAAGAATTTCTAGAATTAAATGAAAAAGAGAGCACAACCTACCCAGAACCTCAGAGGTAAATACAATGCAGGCTAAAAATGGGACATTTCACATTTCATGTGTAAAAAATCCACAAGACCTCAAATAAATAACTCAATGATGCATCCCAAGGTTCTAGAAAAACATAAAGTCAAATTCAAATGCAGCAAATGGCAATAAATAATAATTACGCACATGAAAGTCTTCTAGTCGGGGCTGGAGAGATGGCCTAGCGGTTAAGAGCGCCGACCACTCTTGCAGAGGACCCAGGTTCGATCCCCAGCACCCACATGGCGGCCGAGAACCGTCTGAAACTCCAATTCCAGGAGAACTCCAGTTCCAGGGGAATCCGACACCCTCTTCTGACCTCCGTGGCATTGCACGACATGGGTGCACAAACTTGCATGCAGACAGTACATTCATACACATACAGAAATAAATAAAATTAATAAAAAAATTTTTTTAAAAAGAAAGTCTTCTAGTCAATAAATAGACCAACAAAATACATATATAGTTCTCAAAAGAATAAAAACAGAGCCAGACATGGTGGCACATACCTTCAGTGTCAGCACTTGGGAAGTAGACAGGTAGATATATTTGTGAGCTCAAGGCCAGCCTGGTTTACATAGTGAGTTCCAGTCCAACAAGGGTTATCTATATATGTGGAGATCCTATTTTAAAAAACAACAACAAAAAGAAATTCAAATTATCAACAAATATCCTTAGACATCAGGGAAATGCAAATTAGAACAACTTTGAAATTCCATCTCACCCCAGTGAAAATGACTAACATCAAGAAAACAAACACTGGGGCTGGAGAGATGGCCTAGCGGTTAAGAGCACCCACCACTCTTGCAGAGGACCCGGGTTCGATCCCCAGCACCCACATGGTGGCCGAGAACCGTCTGAAACTACAATTCCAGGAGAACTCCAGTTCCAGAGGAATCCAACACCCTCTTCTGACCTCCGTGGCATTGCATGACACGGGTGCACACACTTGCATGCAGACAGTACATTCATACACATGCAGAAATAAAAAAAAATTTTTTAAAGAAAACAAACACTGGTGAGAGTGTGAGGAAAGAGAAATACTTATTCACTGCTGGGGAGAATGCAAACCAATGCAGCCACTGTGAAATTCAACATGGAATTTTCTCAAAAAAAAAAAAAATTAAAACAGAGCTATCATATGACCCAGTATGCTCCTCCTGTGCACAGATCCAAAGGAGTCTGAGTCTTACCACAGAGAGATACTTGTACACCCACATTTATTCTTATCCTATTTACAATAGCTAAGAAAATAGCCCAAAATTATCTTCAACAGTTGAATAGAGAAAGAAATGTGGTACATATTCACAATGGAATGTTATTCAGTCATAAAGAAAAATGAAATCATTTGAAAGAAAACTGGTGGAACTGGAAAATACGTTCAATAAAATAAGCCTGACTCAGAAAAGCAAATTCCACATTTTCTCTTATATGTGGATCCTCCTAGATTTTAATTTTTATATATGTGTACATGTTACATGTGGGGGAGGGGGGCAGAATGTGAGACTAAAAAGGAGACTATGAGTGGGAAAAGGAGAGCTTGGAGCAATAGAATGCATGTGGCATGATAGTAGAAGGGGACTGTTGGGAGGGAGGGGGGCAGGTACCAGTAGGGCATGGGAAAGGAGGGCAACAGAGGGAGAAGGGGGAGGAAGACCAACAAGATCAACGCACAGATGAAACCCATTACTGTGTATGCAATTTTTAAATTTAAAATTTTTATTTATTTTTATTTTATGTGTATGATTGTATTGTCTGCATGTATGTAAGTACACCTGAGTCATGAAATGCTATAGAGGCCAGAGGAGGATGTCAGATCCCCTGGGACTGGAGTTACAGATGATTGTTAGCCACCATATGGGTGCTGGGATTTAAACCCAGGTCTTTTGCAAGAACAGCTAGTGCTCTTAACTGCTGAGCTGCCTCTGAAGCCCCTGTATGCAATTAAGTAAGTGATAGCCTTTAGCTGCAGAAATTTAAAAACTAAGCTAAGAAAAAAGGAAAATTGAGGAACAAGAATATTGCAGAAGTTCTCGCTAATGTGCTGCAGAGGTGAGCAGGGAAATACTGAATCTACAAAACAGATTATTTTTTTGGTCTTTTTGAGACAGAATCCCTGTAGCCCCACAAAACAGATATTTATCATTAACCTTTACATAATAAAATAGACTTCCTTTATTTAAAAATTATGAAAAAGGAGCAGTCAGGGACAAGAAAGTACTTTTATTTTTTATTTATTTATTTTTGGTCTTTTTGAGACAGGGTCTCCCTGTAGCCCCAGCTGTCCAGGAACTCACTCTGTAGACCAGGCTGGCCTTGAACTCACAAAGATCCGCCTGCCTCTGCCTCCCAAAGTGCTAGGATTAAGGGTGTGTACCACCATGCCCGGCATCTGGTTTCTTTTATAAGACTGCACAAGAGAAAAAGAAATTGGTAAAAGCTGAAAGAAAATTTATTGAAGATAGAGTATAGAAGATAATAGACCTAAAACAGAAAGTCTGTGCTGAATCCAATAAAGGATTTGTTATCAATCAAAAGGTAAGACAGAAGCTTATGTATAAAGTATTTAATTATTCTTCAGCATTTCTCAAAGTGTGACCTGTCCATCTCAAGACCCTTGCAGGGAGTTTGACATGGAAACTCTTAATAATAATAGTAATATAATAATAATAATAATGCCTTTTATACTGTGACATTTGCGATGATAGTGTAAAAGCAGTTGTCCTAGTCTGTTTTCTGGCCAAAAGCAACTTGGGGAAGATAGGGTTTATTTCAGCCTAAAGGTCACAGTCCATCACTGAGGGAATCCCTGGCAGGAACTCAAGGCAGGAACTTGAAGCGGAACCCACTGAGGAATGCTTCTAACTGGCTTGCTGGCTTTCACATAGCCCAGGCCCACCTGCCTAGGGATGGCACTGCCCACAGTGGCCTGGGCTCTGCTACATCAATTAGCAACCAAGAAAATGCCCCCAGATATGCCCACAGGCCAATCTCCATTAGGAGAGTCTAGGATTGAGATTCCCTCTTCCTGAGTATGTTAAGATTGGTCGTCACAGCTGTGGAAGGTAAAACTGCTGGAATTTGAAAGGGGAACACTCATCCACTGCTGGTGGGAATGTAAACTCGTACAGCCACTATGGAAAGCAGCGTGGAGAACCCTTGGAAGACTTGGAATGAACTTGCCACCCGACCCAACCATACCACTCCTGGGCATGTACCCTCAAGACTCACCCCACCACAGAGATACATGCACGACCATGTTTATTGCAGCTCTCTTCACAATAGCAAGGAGCTGGAACCAACCCAAATGCCCCTCAACTGACGAGTGGATAGAGAAAATGTGGTACAGCTACACAATGGAGTTCTATGCAGCAGTAAAGAAAGACAACATCACGAGCTTTGCAGGAAAATGGCTGGAGCTAGAGGACATCATGCTGAGTGAAGTAACACAGTCCCAGAAAAACAAACGATGCATGAATGGTATCCCTCATGCCAGTTACCTCGTTGTAATATTTCTTGTGTAGGGCCCCTGAGCTTTTGTCCAAAGCATTGGGTGTAATGCATATTGGACAACAAACAACCAACTAGAAACAGAGAACTTCTGCTCAAAAAACTCAACTTCCTCATGGAGAAATTGAGAAAGACTGAGAAAGAGATGAAAAGCATGTTTGGCAGAATGCATGAGCTTCTGGTGGGGTGGGGGAATGGGCGGGAACATGGTCTAGATTTATTAAAAAAATAAAAATAAATTTATGTTGAAAAAAAAGAAAACTGCTGGAGAATTTGGATTGCAGATCAAGACTGGCACCAGACTGTGCTTGTCTGCATTCCTATTGCCTCACTACCACAGTCCTGCAGGGGAAAGGCAATTTCATTTAAAAATGTTTTGATGATGTGGCTCAGTGGTAAGCACATATACCTGTATTTAGTCAGCTTTTCTGTTGCTGTGATATACACCATGANAGTTGAGGGGCTGGAGAGATGGCCTAGTGGTTAAGAGCGCTGACTGCTCTTACAGAGGACCCGGGTTCGATCCCCAGCACCCACATGGCAGCTGAGAACCATCTGAAACTCCAATTCCAGGAGAACTCCAGTTCCAGGGGAATCCAACACCCTCTTCTGACCTCCGCGGCATTGCACGACACGGATGCACAGACTTGCATGCAGACAGTACATTCATACACATACAGAAATAAATAAAATTTAAAAAATAAATAAATAAATAAAAATAAAAATATTAAGTTGGGGCTTGAAGGATGGCTCAGCAGTTAAATGAGCTTGTTGTTCTTCCAAAGGACTGGAGTTTGATTTTTCATTTTACAGTTCATAATTGCCTGTAACTTCTGCTCTAGGAGGATCTGACAGCTCTGGCCCATGAGGATACCTGCACATGTACATGTACACACACACAAACACACACACACACACACACACACACATGCACAAATAGAAATAAAATATAAAACTATTGATGTGGCTCTGAATGTATAGCATGGACGGGAGCTGTGGTCCCTTCCTGTGAGATGGAGCTTCTGTCCCTCCGTGTAAGCCTAGAACTGTGGTCCCTCCCAGGAACCTGGAGCTGTGGTCTCCTCCCAGTGCCCTCCAATGAACCAGAGGTATAGTACTCTCCCATGTGCTGGACCTATAGTCCCCCTCCTGTAAGCCGAAGCAGGGGTCATCTCCTGTGACCTGGAGCTCACATGAGCCTAGAGCTTTGATCCCCTACTGTGCTATGAGCCACAGTTCCACCTTCCTCTGGTAGTAGTCTGATGGTGGAGCAGAGTGGAGGATGGAGAACTTCCAAATGTTGCACAGCAGTTTGAGTCTTCTTTAAGGGACCGCATTCCCCACAGCCCTCTCCTCAGAGGTCCCAAAACTATGCGTGGCAGAGACTTTGGGTCTTATGCTAGGATCTCTGACATTTACAGATTCTGGTTCTGGCAAGATTGATTCTCTAGAACAGATCTCCCACCTTCCCTGACAGCCAGCTGTGGTCCTCACTCCACATGTGGTCCTGGACATCCAGGCCTCAATGTTGGGCCTCTCCTCCTGTTACCAGTCACCAAGAGGTTTTCCATTGTTTTTCTTTTTCTTTTTCTTTTTTTCTTTTTTTTTTTTTTTTTTTTTTTTTTCCTTTTGTCCCAGCTGGCTTTGAGCTAGCTATGTAGACCAGGCTGATTTTGAACTCACAGAGATCCGCCTGCCTCTGCCTCCTGAGTGCTAGGATTAAAGGCGTGTGCCACCACGCCCAGCTCCATTATTTTTCTATTGCCCTTTGCAGCCCCAGGGTGCCTTCACCTGTGCCCTAACTGCTAAGAGATAAGAATCACAGTCCGAGAAGTTAAAAAAAGGAAAGAAATATAAAGTACTTTGAGAATTATATCAGGTTAGTTATCAAAGTACTTATTAAAATATGAAATTGGGGGCTGGAAAGATGGCTCAGCAGTTAAGAGCGCCAACTGCATTTGCAGAGGACCCGGGTTCGATTACCAGCACCCACATGGCGACTAAGAACCGTCTTTAACTCCAGTTCCAGGGAAATCCAACACCCTCTTCTGACCTCCGTGGCATTGCACGACACGGGTACACAAACCTACATGCAGACAGTACACTCATACACATAAAAAATAATAAATAAATTTTAAAAATGAAATTGTATTTTGGAATGTAAACTCACAATTTTATATTTCCACTGGGATTTTTGAATATCATTTGCTGAAAAGCTATACTACCAAGCTTCAACAACAATGTGAAATTCCTCACTGTTGCTGTAATGTGAGTTTGTATAGATTCTCCAGCCTACACAAAGTTTTTCAGTGTAATCATGTTATATCTTAAAGAGAGCAATGCTAATCAAATATTTTAAAATTAAAATTGTTGAGCTGGAGAGATGGCCTAGCGGTTAAGAGCACCGACTGCCAGAATCCTTCAGTGGCCAATAGCTCAGCGGGGAGAACAGGCTACCACGAACTCCTCTGCTACCCGTGACTGCCTATTGGCAGGATGAGTCTTATACAGGCCCAGGGCAGGCAAGAGTAGCTGCAGTAAATTCATGATTACATTGGCTGTACCATGCCCAGAAGATGGCAGGCTGCCACCCTCTTCCTATCTCCCATTGCTTATATACCTTCTGCCCCCCTCTTCCTAGATGTTTCCTGAGCCTTAGAGCTGGTAGCACAAATGTCTTATTTAGGGCTGAGCACTCAACCATCCCTTTGCTCAGCCCCTTAGCAGCCAAGAGTCCATGCAATCACTGCCATTCATTGTAAAGCTAACTTCTCTGATTAGGGCTGAGGGTAGCATTTGCTAAAGGTATAAACATAGATATTCAAAAGGCAGTTTGGTGTCAGTGTCAACTTGGCTAAGCAACAGTAGCTATGTTCTTTTGATAGGTGACTGTAATTCCTTAATACAGACTTTCCTCACCCTTAACATGAAGGCCATCATAGGAATCTTAGAGACTCATAGAACTATGAAGACTGGAGGCTAATACTTAGCAGGAACTCTGGGAACAGAAGCCCACGTTATTGTTCCCTTGTCTCTGCAGGTCATTAAGTACAGACCATGTCTTCCTTATCTTTGTATGAGCCCCCAGTGTCTGCATAATACCAGATGTCCATTTTGGAAACCTAAGGCCAATTGACAGTCCTTCAGAAGAGCTCTAGGAGACAGCGGCACACCAACTAGTCCATGGGCAGTCAGTGAACCAGTGAACATCACCATCTATTATCATATCCAAGAGTCAGGTGGGAAGCTACAGAAAATTCACATGGGGAATAAGGGACATTGCAGAATTCTCCCTGTGGGCATTCGAAATTTTAGGATGGTTGACATTGTTGCTTCTCTTCTGCTTTTACATGTTGCAGCATAACACATGTGATGCACACTAGCAAAGCCCCCTTCAGGTGCACTCTGGTCAGAGAGCTTGTGGTGCAAGGTTTTCTGGCAGTCACATGGGATGATCCCTTTTAGCAGTAGCTGTGGAGATGCGTTCAGGCCTGGCCAGTGCCATCACGTGTCCCCTCCGCCCAGAAGTCCACCTTTATGCAGCTCTGAGGCTCCGTGTCTGTAATGACTGCTGCAAAATCTCCTCGGCCCATCACTCACCTTACCCAAGCCGCATTTCCAGGTACAGAGCGCAGCCCGGGCCTCTGCCTTGTCCTAGCCTTCTATCTTGCCTCTCTGCCTCCTGAAATGTGCATACCGCAGGATCGAATTGCACTGTCTTTTCGGCCGCACTCTTAGTGCACCTATGCCACAAGTACCCTGTCCAGATGTTGCCCCAGATGAAGCAAAGCGAGAACTGTTCTACAGGGCGAGGGCCCAGGCAGACACATCACTCCGAAGCCGGCTGCCCCGTTATACATGCCTGGACCGTGTGCAGGGGAGACCCGTTCAGCGGTTCCTGGTTTATCCACAAAAATCCATCCCAAGCAGTTCTGCTTGGTGCCTCTCCAGTTCGGTCCTTGAAAAACGCAGCATGACCTCCCTTCCCTTCCAAAGCACTTCTCTTACCAGTGGCTTCAAGAAAGCCACGTTGTCCCTGGCCGCTATTCTCGGTCACCGGGTCCTGCAGGGAATTACAGTATGGAACACAGTTGCAAAGCCACAATAACGGCAACTCATACTTAGGTGTAACATATACCAGGCACTGTTCTAAGCTCTTCTCTCATCTCCCTCACCATTACATCAGGAGAGACTAATTAGTATCTTCTTTTAAGTCAGGGAAGCAGCTAATAACTACCAAACCCCACAATTAAATCCAGTCCATCCTCCTAACCAAAACTCAGTGTGGTCTCATGTAGTAAGTTTTGCAAGATCTTTAGAGTCACCTTTTTTTTTTTTTTTTTTTTTTTTGTGGAGTCTTTTTGAGACGGGGTCTCCCTGTAGTCCCAGCTGTCCTGGAACTCACTCTGTAGATCAGGCTGGCCTTGAACTCACAAAGATCAGCCTGCCTCTGCCTCCCAAGTGCTAGGACTAAAGGCGTGCGCCACCACGCCTGGCTTGGAGTCACCTTTTAAAAAAGATCCTCGGCCTCTGTGGATCCGTGCTAGCACTACAAAACAACAACAACAACAACAAGGGCACTAAGCAACTATAACCAAGCCTCACCCGCCATCACTCTCACACCCACACCCAGGTAGCTCTGCTTCTACTTGTTTTGCAAGTTATTGTGGCACTAAGTGCACCACTAAGATGACTTCGAGAACAGACAAAAAAGCTCAAGTCTTCAAAGTATTCTTCAGTGAGTGGGAAATGTTGTATCCGACACGAGCTGCAATGAGAATGGAAATGGCATCCCATAAAACCCTTAGCACGCTGCAGTGTGACTTTCACCTTCCATGCCCAGTGCCTGACAAATTGCGTAAACCATAATAAGCAAACAGCACACAAGATTAAAGCCCCCAAAGCGAAAGTACCATTACTCACACCAAACACATATTTGCTTTTCTGTTGGCATCAAAGTGCAATTTTTTCTCCGTGAGTTAAATTTGCCCCGTAGTACAATGCTGATCTAAATCTGTACCCTGGGCAACAGGAAAAAGGAGACTGGGTGTCGTTTGTCCATTGTATGGGCACGTTTGTCTAAAATGAAGGGTTTTTTTTTTTTTCTGTTCTCCTCTGCAAATGCTTCCAAGCCCAGCATCTCTTGAATAAACGAGAGAGGATAATCTACATTAAAGTTTCAGTGAGGAGAAAGTGAGCAGTCACATCCTCACATGAGAGTCTTAGAAATTCTCTGATCTTTAATCCAAAATAAGGCTCACACCCCCCCTCTAAGGCCCAGGGAACATCTGGGAATAGGGGGCAGAAAGATTGTAAGAGCTGGAGGATGGGGGCTGTGAAATACTGTGTCCTGGCTATGACCGGGCCCTCGCAGTCATGAACGCCAGCAGCTGCAGCTACCTGCATGAGACCTGCACCTGAAAAAAAGACGTGGAAGTGGAAAGGAAGTTGGAAGAGAATGGGGTCAGCAGGCATGAGGAGAGGGTAAGAGAGGGTGATGGAGGGCTGCGTGTGTGCTCCAAACACATTGTACACGGGTATGAAATTGATGAAAAGAAAAGAAAAAAATGAACGTTGCTCAGATTCATCCTGTCATCCATTTACTTTTTGAAGCTTCAGGGGTACCCCAAAGCCAATCATTTGTATTTCTTAGAAGCCATAATTTGAAGAACAACTTAATTCTCATTACTGAGTAGTAGATTGATTAATTTGGCATCACATGGCTTAAGATTCAAAGATGAAACTGTGTTGAAGTAAGAAGCAGTAATCAGTCACCGAGTCCAGAAAGAGCTGTACAGGTCCTTCCCAGCTGACCTTAGTCCATGTCCCTTCTTCTTAGCCGCCTCACTCTGTATACACCATTAAACCCTCGAGGTGGCTTCTGAGGTCCATTGCTTAAGTTCCTAACTGGAGCCATAGGCTCACACCTGCATTTTGCCCATAAGAACTTTTGTGGACCCCCTTTGAGACAAGTCTCCTAGGTTTAGAACGTTCCCACCTTGAAGTTCTACTTCCCCAATGGAAGTGGAAGCCAGAGACTGACTTACCCCTGCTCCCTTGTAGCTGGGCCTGGGGTGGGACCTGGTTCTTCCAGCCAAATGCCCTCCCTTCTCAACTTAATACCAAACAGAATTCGCAGACAAACGAACAAAGAAAGTGCAGATCCTGTGCATGGTGGCATTTTTTTCAGGCACAAAGAAAAATGAAATCATGACATTTGTGAGAAAAACAATGGAACTGGGGACCATTATGTTAAGCAAAATAAGCCAGACTCAAGACAAATACTACATTTTCTCTCACATACAGAATCTATATTTAAATGTGTGTGTGTGTGTGTGTGTGAGAGAGAGAGAGAGAGAGAGAGAGAGAGAGAGAGAGAGAGAGATTATGAGGGGGGAAGAAGAGATCTTAAGGGAAGGGGATGAGAAGACTATTGGGAGGAAAGGAAGGTGACCAGCAAAAGGAAGGCAAGGAGTGGGAGGGAGAGGAGGGAGGCTGAGTTAAAACAAAGTACAACAGCACATATGCATGAAAATGCCATAAGGAAAAATCATTGTTAACAAAAGGTAGTGGCTTTCAGGAACAATTCTCCAAGGGCAGAAGAGATACTGCCTATGAGAACTCCCAAGATTTCAGAAGGGGCATGCCAGAGGGTCCAAGTGTCCAGCAACCTCAGTACAGGCTACAAGATTCCTGCCTGGTGCTGGATGGGGCTCCCTGCAATAATAGTCCACTGGTAAATATGGGCATTGACCCTACTCTATAGAATTCAAACCTGATTTAGTGGCCCATCTGGAGATTTGGGGGGGTTTTGCTTTCCTATCATTAATTTATTCAATATTCACTGAGGGAATCATACTGATTATAATATACTACTGTGCATCAAGCACAATTATTGTTACTAGTAATACAGGAATAACAAAATTAAGTTCCCAACTTTGTAAAGCTTGTGTTTAGCAAATAAGGGCAAATATCAAGCAAATAAATAAATAAAATCAATATATAGTATGTCAGATGAGTAGGGAGAAGAGGATGGCAATAGAGATGCAGTTTTTAAATAAGAGAAGACCTCTTTAAAATGAAAGTATGAGCATGCATCTGGTGCACATGTGTGGATGTGTAGGGTGTGCCTACAGCTTTTGCAGAAAGGGCAAAGGCCATGGGTGGAAAGGGACAAGAGTGTCCTAGAGTGATGTATGGACTCATACTTGGCCATCAGAGTGATCTCCCTAAGGTCATTCCCTAGCCCAAGAGATTGTACATAGGAATACTTCAGAACCACCTACTTTATTCAGAAGGATCTGGCCAAGCTTCCTGACAATATCACCTCCATTAGGCCATAGGTGTGAGTTGTTTGTCTGCTTGTGTAACTGTTCATTGAATAAACAATGCTGTTTATTAGACATCTACAGCCAAATCTACCCATTTCCCCAAATACACTTAGCACACAGTCACTTATCAATAAAAGTATACCTTGAAATGCAAGTCAGTAGGACTTAGTTCACATTAGAAGTTCAGGTGGACTTATTTTGTGGCATCATTCCCTTATAAATGTTTGCTTACAGGCAATTGTGAAAACTGGCACTAGAGGAAGACTTTGTGTGTGTATGTGTGTGTGTGTGTGTGTGTGTGTGCATATGTGTATTTGTGCATGTTTGTGTGGATGTATGTGTACATGTGTATGTTGTGGACATTTTCTTTATCAAACATTCAGAACTTTAAAATGAGACATTAATTTTGGATTATAATTTGCAATATTAAATATAACCGTGACTCAAAATCTAAAAGATTGACAAACGTAGATGCATAAAATAAAGCATTACATAGAAAAATGCCATGAACAGAATAAAAAAGAAGATGGAGAATGTGAAAGAAAACATTTACAACAGGGAAAAAAAGACTAACATTCCCCATATTTGAGGCTCAGTTGGTAGAGTGCTTGTGGCCCAAGCATGAGGATCTGAGTTCAGTCTCCAGAACGCACGTCAAATGTCAGGTGTGGTCCTTTGTGCTTGCAGTCCAGAGCTGGGGCGGTGCAGCCAGCCAGATCCCTGAGGCTCATTGGCCAGACACCTTAGCCTGAGAGAGCCCCAGGCTGGTGACAGCCTGTCTCAGAAAGCAAGGTAGACAGTGCCTGAGGAGGAGCAACCCCAGAGGTCATCCACTGGCCTCCACACAGGTATGCACACACATGCCTGTGCACCTGCACACACAGGAACACACACATATCCTCATACACACACATGCAAATACACACAAAAGTACAATTAAATACTAAAGGACAAAACAAAATAACTATTAGAAAAATAAGCTGGGGCTGAAGAAATGGCTCAGCAGTTATAAGAGCACTGACTGCTCTTGCAGAGGACCTGGGTTTGATTCCCAGCACCCACATGGTGGCTAAGAACCGTGTTTAAGCAAGGCATGGTGGTGCACACCTTTAATCCTAGCACTCAGGAGGCAGAGGCAAGGAGATCTCTGTGAGTTCAAGGCCAGCCTGGTCTACAGAATGAGGTCCAGGCCAGCTGGGGCTAAATAAAGGGAGACCCTGTCTCAAAAAGATAAAGGAAGAAAGAAAGAAAGAAAGAAAGAAAGAAAGAAAGAAAGAAAGAAAGAAAGAAAGAAAGAAAGAAAGAAAGAAAGAAAGAAAGAAAGAAAGAAAGAAAGAAAGAGAGAAAGAAAGAGAGAAGCCAAGCATGGTGGCGCACAGGAGGCAGAGGCAGATGGATTTCTGCAAGTTCAAGCCCAGCCTGGTCTACATAGCAAGTTCCAAGCCAGCTGGGGCTACAGGGAGACTATCTCTCAAAACGACAAATATATATATATATGAGAGAGAAAAAATACATGAACAATTTATTTTAAAAGATATGAAAATCTGGGGGCTGGAGAAATGGCTCAGTGGTTAAGAGCACCGACTGCTCTTGTAGAGGACCTGGGTTCAATTCCCAGCACCCACATGATGGCTAAGAACCGTCTATAACTCCAGTTCCAGGGGAATCCGACGCTCTCTTCTGACCTCCACGGCCTTGCACGACATGGGTGTACCTACTTACATGCAGACAGCACACTCATACACATTAAAAAAATATGTATGAAAATCTAAAAAATAAATAAATAAAAGATATGAAAATCTTTTAAATAAAAAATAAATAAAAGATAAATATGAAAATATCTTAAATAACTAAAAGATATGTCCCATACACATGAAAAAAATGTTCAAACTCAATTTCAGATAGAAAAATTCAAACAATAAGATATGATTTCTTGCCTATTAGATTGGAAAAAATTTAAAAGCTTGACAACTCATGGTGTTGGCAAGGTCTTGAGGAAATGGCACTTCCCTGGATCACTGGTAGGAGAGTAAATGGTACAAAGCTTCTGGGGAAAAGTCTGGCAATCCTAAGAAAATGAAACATGTCACTTCCAGAAAGTCACCCTGAAATTACAGCACTTAAACCTCTTAGATACCACTTTTTATAAGCACAGGATATTGAAAACAATGTAAATGAACATGCACATAAAAGTAACTCAATAAATTATGGTACATCCATGCAGTGAAGTGCTAAGCAGCTATGAGAGGACTGTATCTTTATGGGGCCTATTGCTAAATTAGAATGCAAAATATAAAAGTTTCTGTAACATGCTAGCTTTGTATAAGAAATAAGCATCTAATAAAATGCATGTATAAGTGCTCATTTGTGAAAAAAACAAGGAGACGAAAGAGATTGATTAGGAAAGGCGAAAAGGACGGGGAAGAATGGAGCAGCAGCTGATGTAGTAATTCTTTTTTTTTATTTATTTTTGTATGTGTATGAATGTACTGTCTGCATGCAGGTCTGTGCACCCGTGTCGTGCAATGCTGCGGAGGTCAGAAGAGGGTATCGGATTCCCCTGGAACTGGAGTTCTCCTGGAATTGGAGTTACAGACTGTTCTTAGCCGCCATGTGGGTGCTGGGGATCGAACCCAGGTCCTCTGCAAGAGCAGTCGGTGCTCTTAACCGCTAGGTTATCTCTCCAGCCCCTGATGCAGTAATTCTTAAAATCAGTCGTATTCTACACTTTCCAAAAAGTAAATAGTAATTAAATGCAGCTGAGAGGTGGAAAGAACACAAACACCAGTAATAGATGAACTATTAACAAACAAATGGTATAACTATAGTGTAGGAAATGCGGAAGACAAGAACTAACCCAAGTAACTGGAAAATTTCAGATACTATAAGAAAGAAACTAGACCTCGGGCATCATGTGACTTGGGTGCACTTAGACATATTCATAAACACAAAATAAAAATAAATAAATTTTCTTTGTCTTTTTTGAGACAGGGTCTCCCCATAGACCAGATGGCCTGGAACTCACTATGTAGAACAGGCTGGCCTTGAACTCACAGAGATCTGCCTGCCTCTGTCTCCCCAGTGCTGGGATTAGAGGTGTACACCATTACGCCTAGCAATAATTTTTAAAAGAGAATTATTTGACTCTAGGGCTGGAATAGGGAAAATGTGAGATGGTACCAGAAACTTAAGGGGCTCTCAAAAGAAAAGAAAATCATAAGTAGGATAGTCTTGCTCAAAATACATAGCCGAAATCTAGTCAAGAGAAAACCTCCAACTCAGATGGACAGACATCCCACCACATACTGAACCCTGAAAACTGGCAAGCACACACTTTCCAGGAGCTAAGAAGACAACAACTAAGTGTAATACAGGATGCTGGACTGGATCCTGGAACAGAAAAGACATGGCAAAGTGGACTGGAAAAACCGGTATGTCTTAGTGAACAGCATTATACCGATGTTCATTCCTGGTTCTGCCCGTTATGCCGTGGTCATGTAAATTGTTAACATTGGGAAGGCTGGCTGAAGGCTCACTACTCTTGGCACTTTCCCATCAGACCAAATAATTTCAGAATAAAAATAAAAGCAAGCTTCTAAAGCCATCTGTCCTCGAAGTTTCCCCCTTTATCTAGCTCTTGAGAGAGTGAAGACTCGCTTCAGGTGGTCAGGCCAGAGCTCGCCACACTCAAGTCCTACGTTCGCCTCTCCAAATTCAGCAGCAGACATCATTTGGACTGGCCACCACACTCTGTACATGACCTTAATGTGGTCCTCGTGTCCTCAGAGCTTCCCTCTCAAGTCCATCCATGTCCACTACTGGTTAAATGACTCACTCTTCAAACTTTGCCCTCCCTCCTGCTTCTGCTGGATGGATCCAGGGAAGCTATACTGTTATCTCTTAGATGGTTAATAAAGAAAGCTGAAATGAACTACTCCATATTATTGTTGGGACGACTGGTAGAAAAATGATATTGGTAGAGCTGAACATTAATATTCCTCTCACTGTCAAATGGCTTCTGTGTTCTACTTGCTAAAAACTTTTTTTTTAAATGTGTGTACACTGGGGCTGGAGAGATGGCCTAGTGGTTAAGAGCGCCAACCGCTCTTGCAGAGGACCCGGGTTCAATCCCCAGCACCCACATGGCAGCCGAGAACCGTCTGAAATTCCAATTCCAGGAGAACTCCAGTTCCAGGGGAATCCGACGCCCTCTTCTGACCTCCACGGCGTTGCACGACACAGGTGCACAGACTTGCATGCAGACAGTACATTCATACACATACAGAAATAAATAAAAATTTTTTTAAAAAGTGTGTACACTGACTAACAATTCTTTTTTATTTTTATTTATTTTTGTGTGTGTGTATGAATGTACTGTCTGCATGTAGGTTTGTGCACCTGTGTCGTGCAATGCCGCGGAGGTCAGAAGAGGGTGTCGGATTCCCCTGGAACTGGAGTTAAAGATGGTTCTCAGCCACCATGTGGGTGCTGGGGATCGAACCCGGGTCGTCTGCAAGAGCAGTCGACGCTCTTAACCACTAAGCCATCTCTCTAGCCCCTAAAAACTTTTTTATTTTATTCATTATTTTTATTTTATGTGTATGAATATATTGCCTACATTTAGGTAGGTGCAGCCATGTTGTGCAATGCCCACAGAGGTCAAAAGATGTCGGGCCAGGTGTGGTGGCGCACGCCTTTAATCCTAGCACTTGGGAGGCAGAGGCAGGCGGATCTTTGTGAGTTCAAGGCCAGCCTGGTCTACAGAGTGAGTTCCAGGACAGCTGGGGCTACAGGATTGGAACTGGAGTTGTGGACAGTTGTTAACCACCATATGGGTGCTGGAAATTAAACCCAGGTCCTTTGCAAGAGCAGCCAGTGCCTTTAACCATTGAACCAGCTCTCCAGCCCCTGCTAATAGAAATTTGAGTTGACCATATAGCCTGCTTCTAGCAATAGCAGAGGCAGTGCTTTATCTATAAGGATAGCCTGCCATCTGGGATTTCTATGTGAGAGTTTGTCAGAACTTAGAAATTATCTCATTATGAAAGGAAAGAAGGGAGCTGGGGAGATAGATGATTTGGTGGCTAAAGTACAAGCATCAAGATCTGAGTTCAGATCCCCAGCACCCACATAAAAAGCCAGGCGTGAAGGTTCACAACTATTATCCCGGTGCTGGGAGGCACACACAGGAGGATACAGAGGGTTCACTGAGCCCCAGATTCAGTAAGAGACTCTGTCTCAAAAGATATGGTGAAAAGCAACAGAAGAAGACAGACATCTCCTTGAGCTTTTGTCCAAGTAGTTGGGAGTGATGCATATTGGAAACAACAACAACAACAACAACAACAGAAATGAACTTTTGCTTAGAACAGTCAACTTCTGCATCGATAATTTTGAGAAAGACAGAAAAAAATGAAAAACATGTTTGGCAGAATGCGTGAGCTCTGGTGGGGTGGGGGGGTCAGGGAGGGGGGTATGGGTCTAAATTTGATTTCTAACAATCTTGTACAAAAAAATATAATAAATAAACAAATAATTAAATAAATAGAAAACAGACATGTAGCATTGATCTCTGGTCTCCCAACACACATTCATGGATACACACACATTCATGTATCACGCACACTCATGGATATACACACATTCATGTATCATACACACACATTCATATATCACACACACTCATGGATACACACACATTCATATATCACACACACTCATGGATACACACACATTCATGTATCACACACACAAAGAATCAAACATCTTCACTAGGAAGCTTACGAAATGGTAGGGATTTGTACCTAAATAGAGCTCATGACGTACTTATACTTTATGATCTTTGCCTGTTTTGTTAAAATGTTAAGTACTTTAGTTCCTCCCTGCTGTGGTTTAGACATGAAATGTCCCCGGAAGACTTGTAGATTGAAGGTGTGGTTCCCAGCTGGTACATCTGACCATTGAGAGGAAGTTACATCATGAGAGCTCTGAATAATCAACACTGACCCATGGGTAGACTCATAGTTTGATGGCATAATTGGAAAGTGGTCGAAACTTCTGGATGCAAGGCCTAGCTGGGGAAGTAGATCACTGGGGTGTGTCCTGGAAGGATGTTTTGCCCCTGCTCCCTGGTCTGTTTCTCTCTTCCTCATGTCCACTGTGAGCTGAGCTGCTTGGCTCCACCACACGCTTCCTAATAATGCTGTTCTACCTCACCATGCCTGGGCCCAGAAGCGATGAGCCAAGTGGCTGTGGATTGAAACCTCAGCAACTAAGAGTGGAAACGAGACTTCCCTCCCTTGAACTGCTTCTCTCAGGTTTCTCACTTGTCACAGTGATGAAAAGCCAGGCTAACAGACTCCCCTTGTAGAATGGGAGCAACGTCTATTTCTTCTGCCTTCATAAGACATATTCCAATGCCATGAAACTTCATAACTTTCACTTATTATAATCATAATATGTATATCATTCTGCACTCCACATCTCAGCACTAAGACTCATTTTCCATATATAGGTATTTTTGATATAATGAAGTCATTAAATCTATCTTTTTTCTTAGGTCAGTGGTTGTTTGTTGTTTGTTTTGAGGTGGTCCCATCATGTAGCCTCAGTTTAAACTGAGGGGTTTTTAGTATTTTAGTTTTGGGGGTTTTGTTTTCTTTTTTTTTTTTTTTTTTGAGACAAGCTTTCACCATATTGCCCTGGCTGGGCTAGAATTCACTATATAGACCAGGCTGTCCTCAAATTCACAGAGATCCTCCTGGCTCTGCCTCCTGAGTACTGTGATTATAAAGGGGTATGTCCCCATCACCGGCTTGGTCTTCAACTTGTGACCCTCTTGTCTCAGTTTCCTGAGTTTACCTCTATTTTTTCATGTTGACACAATGAATTGAGGGAAGGAGAAAGTTATGTGCTCTGCAAACTAATATATGTTACATTTAGAGGGGAACATGAAAACTTAAGATCAGAGACAGAGCCTATAAACTCAAAGTGCTAACTTGAGCCTCTGGTGGGCAGCAAAATAATCTGTTTATAGAATATAACCGTGCATAAATATCCACATTGAGCTCAAGTAGAGGCCTGAGAAGGACTACGACAAATACCAAAGCTTAAGGGACTGTGCTAAACCAGGTCCCTGAGAATGTGGGAGTGTTGTGCTTCTTGATCGCTTCCTTCCTCCTATTCCTAGCCCTAAGACAATGCTGGTAAGTAGGCACAGTAAGGCCAGACAGCTTGAGAAATGACCACAGCCCTCCAGAAAGTGACTAAAATGGCCAGGGAAAAACTACTCACTGCTAAGGCAACCTCTGAACACAACCTTAAACAAAGCTCTTCACAATATAATGAAGCCTAGGGGACAGTGAAGGAAATAACCCAAGTGGAGTGACGGAAGGCCCATTTCCCAGCTCATTCAGTCACCTTAGTATTATCCAGACATCAAAATCCAAAAGAGGGGGGCTGGAGAGATGGCTCAGTGGTTAAGAGCACCAACTGCTCTTGCAGAGGACCAGGGTTCAATTCCCAGCACCCACATGGCGGCTAAGAACCATCTTTGACTACAGTTCCAGGGGAATCTGATGCCCTCTTCTGACCTCCACGCGTTGCACAACACGGGTGCACCAACCTACATGCAGACAGTACATTCATACACATAAAAAATTGTAATAAATTTTTTAAAAAGCCAAAAGAGGCATCACAAGAAAGACACAGCTCAATCTCCCTTATGAATGTAGATTCAAAAATCCCCAACTAAATGCCAGCAAAGCAAATCCAGCAACATGTACAAAGAATTATGTACTAGGACCAAGAAGAACTAACCCTAATAATGCAAGGTTGGTCCTCTGTCAGATGACAAATCAGTCCCCCATTACTAGAATAAAGGAGAAACATCACATGATCCTCTCAGCTGAAGTAGAAAAGTCAGCTGAAAGAACGCACACCTTTCATTATAAATATACCAGGAATAGAAGGGAACATTCTTTTTTTTTAATTTTTTTTTTAATTTACCTTTGTATGTGTATGAATGTACTGTCTGCATGAAGGTATGTGCACCCGTGTCGTGCAATGCAGCGGAGGTCAGAAGAGGGTATCGGAATCCCCTGGAACTGGAGTTCTCCTGGAATTGGAGTTACAGACGGTTCTTAACCGCCATGTGGGTGCTGGGGATCAAACCCGGGTCCTCTGCAAGAGCGTTGGTGCTCTTAACCGCTAGGCTATCTCTCCAGCCCCTAATATCACAATTTTAATGATAAAAGACTAAAAGGCTCTCTCCTTAACATCAGGAACAAAATAAGATAACTGTTCTTGCTATTTATGTGTAACATTGTACTGGTGGCTCTGGCCAGAGAAGTTAGACCAGAAAAGGAAATCAACAGCACCTATATTATAAAGGAAAAAGAAAACCTATCTCTACTTGTTATTATACATTTAAAAAATCCTAAATAATGAATGAAAAAATGATTAGAATTACCAACAAACAACAAAATTGAAGATTATAAGATCAATATAAAAGTCTATTGCATTTCCCTGTACTAGAAAGCTTGCATTCTTGGGATAACCCAGTTTTTCACAGCAAATATTATTTTCTAGATAAGATCAGGAGGAAATGAGCAGGTGTGACAGCTCAGTGGTAAACATGCTTGCCACCAAGCTTGATGACCTGAGTTCAAGTCCCAGATGAAAATATTTTTTATGTGTCTGAGCGTATTGCCTGCATGTAGGTAGGTGCATCTGTGTCATACAATGTCTGTGGAGGTATAAAGAGGCTTGGAATCCCTGGAACTGGAGTTATAGACAGTTGTTAGCTGCCATGTGGGTGCAGGGAATTGAACCCTGGTACTCTGCAAGAGTAGCCTGCGTTCTTAACCACTGAGCCATCTCTCCAGCCCCCAGTCTCACTTATTCAGCATCTCTTATTCTCCTCCTTATTCGGCATCTTATTGAAAGCTCTGGATAATGCAATAACAAAAGAAAAAGGGCCGTGCATGGTGGCGCACATCTTTAATCCCAGCACTTGGGAGGCAGAGGCAGGCGGATCTTTGTGAGTTCAAGGCCAGCCTGGTTGACAGAGTGAATTCCAGGCCAGCTGGGGCTACAGGGAGACCCTGTTTCAAAAATGCCAGGAAAAAAAAAAAGAAAAGAAAAGAAAAAGGAAATAAGCATAAAAACTCAGAAGAAAGAAATAAAAGTATCTGAGCACACACATGCACAGAATCCTGAAATACAGTTACAGTAAGAGTTCAGCGTATAAGATTAGCACAGCAAAAAAAAAAAAAAAAAAAAAAGATTANCTAAAAAAATAAGAAAAAAAAAAAAAAAAAAAAAAAAAAAAAGATTAGCACAGCAATAAACAATTGGGGTTCAAAATTAACATATTGCTATTTACATTAGCACAAAGCATAAAAATTATGCATAGATATACCTAATGTATTTAAGATCCATAGGAAGAAAAATATGAAGATCTAGTGAGAGAAAACAAATAAATAAATGAGAAGATTCTATACACATAGACAAACTCATTGTCAAGATGTTAGTTTGTCCCAACTTGATCTATAGACTCAATGCAATACCATTTAAAATGTGATCTTGTAAGGGCTGAAGCAAAAGGCTCAGTAGTTAATAATGTGTACTGCTCTTACAGTGGACCCAAGTACAGTTACCAGCACCCATGCTGGGCAGCTCACAACCTATAACTCCAGCTCTAGGGGATCCAACAGCCTCGTCTGGGCTCCATAGTTACCTGCACGCACATGTACACATACCCTCATACAGACACACTCATGTACACATAATTTGAACTTTTTTATTTATCTTTTTTTTAAAGGAAGAGGTTTTTTTCTATTTATTATTTTTTATGTATATGAGTGTACTGTCTGCATGTATGTTGGTGCACCCATGTCATGCAATGCCATGGAGGTCAGAAGAGGGCATCAGATTCCCCTGGAACTAGAGCTAAAGATGGCTCTTAGTCGCCATGTGGGTGCTGGGAATTGAACCCGGGTTCTCTGCAAGAGCAGTCGGTGCTTTTAACCACTGAGCCATCTCTCCAGCCCTATCTTTATTTTTCATGTGTATAGGTGTTATGCCTGCATTTATGTAAGTTCACCCATGTCATACAATGCTTGAAAAGGACAGAAGAGGGCATCAGATCCCCTGGAACTGGAGTTCCAGATGGTTGTTAGCTGCCATGTGGGTGCTGGGATTCAAAACTGGGCCTTCTACTAGAGTGCCCAGTGTTCTTCACTGACAAGCCATCTCTCCAGTCCCCCCCCCATACATGTAATTTAAAATAAAATCAATCTTTTAAAACCATCATCATGTAGAATTGACAAGCTTGTTCCAAACTTTCTTTTTCAAAGCAAAAGACCCAGAATAACCAACACAATATTGAAGAAGAAAAAAAGTCAAAGAAAGGATCAACGCTGCCCAACTTCAAAACTTACTGCAATGGAACAGAAGAGAAGACCCAGAGCTAAACCCAGATAGAATAATCTGAACTTTAACAAAAGGTAATTGTAGAGCGCGTGTGTGTGTGTGTGTGTGTGTGTGTGTGTGATGTGTAGGTGCCCACAGAGGCCAGAAAAGGGTATTGGTCCCCCTAGAGCTGGAGTTATGGGTGACTTATAATGTGGGTACTTGGAAATGAACTCAGGTCCTCTAGAAAAGCAAGTAGGGCCGGTGTGGTGGCGCCCGCCTTTAATCCTAGCACTTGGGAGGCAGAGGCAGGCGGATCTTTGTGAGTTCAAGGCCAGCCTGCTCTACAGAGTGAGTTCCAGGACAGCTGGGGCTACAGGGAGACCCGGTCTCAAAAAGACAAAAAATAAAATAAAATAAAATAAAAAATAAAGAAAAAGAAAAAGAAAAGCAAGTAGGGGCTGGAGAGATGGCTCAGCGGTTAAGAGTGCCGACTGCTCTTACAGAGGACCCAGGTTCGATTCCCAGCACCCACATGACAGCAAGTATTCTTTTTTTTTTTTTTCTGTATGGTATGAATGTACTGTCTGCATGCAAGTCTGTGCACCCTTGTCATGCAATGCACAGAAGAGGTCAGAAGAGGGTGTCGGATTCCCCTGGAACTGGAGTTCTCCTGGAATTGGAGTTTCAGACAGTTCTCGGCCGCCATGTGGGTGCTGGGGATCGAACCCAGGTCCTCTGTAAGAGCAGTCAGCACTCTTAACCACTAGGCCATCTCTCCAGCCCAGCAAGTATTCTTAACTGCTGAGCCATCTCTCTGGGCCCTGATCTGAACTTTGACAAGGGCCAAAGGAAAATCAGTGGAACAAACTAACAACAACAACAAAAAAGTTGTTTCAACAAGTGGGGTGCTAAAATATGTATTTAAAAACATGTAGACAAAGACTTGACACCATTCACAAAATTTAACTAAAAGGTGAGTTATAGACCTAAATTTAAAATGAAAGATTGAAAAACTAGAAAACACATTTTAAATGTGATATCAAAAATGCAACCCATGAAAGAAAAAATTAATGTTAGATTCATTAATTTTATTTTATTATTTTTAAAGAGATCAAGACTTCTTTTTTATTTATTTTATTTCATTTATTTATGTGTACGAATGTACTGTCTGCATGTAGGTCTGTGCACCCGTGTTGTGCAATGCCGCAGAGGTCAAAAGAGGGTGTCGGATACCCCTGGAACTGGAGTTCTCCTGGAATTGGAGTTAGAGACGGTCCTCAGCCACCATGTGGGTGCTGGGGATTGAACCTGGGTCCTCTGCAAGAGCAGTCGGTGCTCTTAACCATGAGGCCATCTCTCCAGCCCCAGATTCATTAAATTTTAAAGCCCCATCCAATGAAGGACAATGTTAGATAAGTAAAAAGAAATTCACAGACTGTGAGAAAAACCTTTCCAAAACACATCCCTGCTAAAGGAACTGATGTCCAAGATATACAAAGAACTCTTGAGATTTTAAAATATATTTCTGATTGATTTATTTTTATGTATATGTGTGTTATGACTACATGTATGTAATTGCACCCATATTGTGCAATGCACATGGAGGTCAGAAGATGGTGTCAGATCCCCTGGAACTGGAGTTCTGAACGATTGTTAGCTTCCATGTGGGTGCTGGGAATTTAACCAAGGTCTTCTGCAAGAATAGCCAGTGCTCCTAACTTCTGAGTCATCTCTCCAGCCTCAGAACTCTTAAAATTTTAACCAAAAGAAAGAGAAACTTAGCCAGGCGGGTGGCGCACACCTTTAATCCCAGCACTTGGGAGGCGAGACAAGCAGATCTCTGTGAGTTCAAGGCCAGCTTGGTCTACATAGCGAGCTCCAGGCCAGCTGAGACTAAAGGGAGACCCTGTCTCAAAAAGACAAAACAAAACAAAACAAAAACAACAAAAAAGGAGGAACTCTTGTTTATTGTTGCAGGAATACAAACTGATATGGCTACTTTAAAAGTCAGTTTAGGACTAGAGGGATGGCCTAGCAGTTAAGGGCACCGACTGCTCTTGCAGAGGACTCGGGTTTGATCCCCAGCACCCACATGGTGGCTGAGAACCGTCTGAAACTCCAATTCCAGGAGAACTCCAGTTCCAGGGGAATCCGAGACCCTCTTCTGACCTCTGCGGCATTGCACGACACGAGTGCACAAACCTACGTGCAGACAGTACATTCATATACATACAAAAATAAAATTTAAAAAATATAAAAAAATAAATAAAATAAATAAAAGTCAGTTTAGCTGGGTGCGTGGTGCACGCCTTTAATCCTAGCACTCAGGAGGCAGAGGCAGGTGGCCTACAGAGTGAGTTCCAGGCCAGCTGGGGCTACAGGGAAACCCTGTCTCAAAAAAGACAAAAAAAAAAAAAAAAAATATATTATACACTATAGTTATATATATAAAATAAAAAAATAAAAGTCAGTTTATCCATTTCTTACAGAAAGAAATGTACTTTAGGCAGGGCATGGTGGCACACACCTTTAATCCTAGCACTTGGGAGGCAGAGGGAGGTGGATCTCTGTGAGTTCAAGGCCAGCCTGGTCTACAGAGTGAGTTCTAGGACAGCCAGAGCTACAGGGAGACCCTGTCTCAAAAAAGACCAAAAAAACAAAAAGAAAGAAAGAAAGAAAGAAAGAAAGAAAGAAAGAAAGAAAGAAAGAAAGAAAGAAAGAAAGAAATATACTTTAATCATCTGATCCAGTAAATGTGCTCCTATAGTATTTATATAAATGAATTTAGGGCTGGAGAAATGGCCAAAGGGTTAAGAGCACTGACTGCTCTTGCAGACTTGCAGAGGACCCGGGTTCGATCCCCAGCACCCACATGGTGGCTAAGAACCTTCCGTAACTCCAATTCCAGGAGAACTCCAGTTGAATCCGACACCCTCTTCTGACCTCTGCAGCATTGCACGACACGGGTGCACAAACTTACATGCAGACAGTACATTCATACACATAAATAAATAAAATGAAAAAAAAATGCGTTTAAAACACTCACAGAGTCTACAGCCATACCACCCTGAACATGCTCGATCTCGTCTGATCTTGGAAGCTAAGTAGGGTCGGGCCTGGTTAGTACTTGGATGGGAGACAGCTTGGGAATACTGGGTGCTATAGGCTTAAAAAAATAAACAAACAAACAAAAAAACACTCACAGAAACCTACACAGGAATGTCTATAATCACTAAAACTTGGAAGCAACCAAACTTGTCCTTCACTAGGAAACTAGTACAGCCATACAATGGATCTTTATTCAGCAACCTTTAAATCTGTTTTATTTTTATTTTATGTCTGTGAGTGTTTTGCCTGCATATATGTCAGTGCACTTGTGTCATGCAATATCAGTGGTGACAAAAAAAGGTGGTTGGATACCCTGGAACTGGAGTTATGGACAGTTGTTAGTCTGCCGTGGGAATCCTCTGGAAGAGCAACCGTGGCTCTTAACCACCGAGCCATCTCTCCAGACTCTCAGTAATTTTTTTAAATGAGCTACAAAGCCTTGAAAAAACATGAAGAAAACATAAATGCCTCTATTAACTGAAAGAAACTAACCTGGAATAGGTATATACCGCAAGGGTGTTTTCTGAGGCCTTGGGCAAGGGTGTTATCAGCCATGCCTTCATTTCCTTTCTCCGAGTAGCTATAAACACTTTCCATCCTAACTACCTTTGAGAAATTTATAGCCAGGTGTGGCTGTATACACCTTTAATCTCAGCACTGGAGGCAAGCAGATCTCTGAGAGGTAGAGGGCTACAGGCCAACCCTGTCTTAAAAGAAAAAATATATGTACAGCATAAGGTGTTGTTTGGGTTGTTTGTTTGGTTGTTTGTTTGGTTGTTTGGTTGGTTGGTTTCTGGGTATTGCTGTTGTTTTGCGTTTGAGTGTTTCTTGGACTAATTTTCCAGCTGTTATGAGGTAAGCAACTTTACTACACCACAAGCCCACAGGCAATATAGCCAAGCAATCATAGATGCAGAAACATCTTGACTCATGAGTCAAAATTAACCTTTCCGGGCTGGAGAGATGGCCTAGCGGTTAAGAGCGCTGACTGCTCTTGCAGAGGACCCGGGTTCGATCCCCAGCACCCACATGGCGGCCGAGAACCGTCTGAAACTCCAATTCCAGGAGAACTCCAGTTCCAGGGGAATCCGACGCCCTCTTCTGACCTCCGCGGCTTTGCACAACACGGGTGCACAAACCTGCATGCAGACAGTACATTCATACACATACAGAAATAAATAAAAATTAAAAAAAAATTAACCTTTCCTCTTTATAAGTTGATTTATCTTTGGTATTTGCTATAACCATGGAAAACTTACCAACACAAATCCTCGAAAATGTAGTAAGTCAGAGGCTGAATTCCTGTTCATACCATATGTCCACTACGGATCTGCTGACATGCCACCTCTGCTCTGGGATAAAATGATTTAAAGAACAAAGATGAGGGGCAGCTTATATGCCAAATGGCCATGTTCATGATAGAGATGAGAAAACTTGATTCAAAACATCTGCTTACAGTGTGTGGTGGCACACACCTTTAATTCCAGCACTCTGGAGGAAGAGGCAGGTGGATCTCTGTGAATTCAAGGCCAGCCTGGTCTACATAGCAAGTTCCAGATCAGCCAGGGCTATACACAATGAGAGTCTGTTTCAAAAAAAGAAAAAAAAAATCTGCTTATAAATTGCATAATGTTGCTTTGCCCTGATTTTATAAAATAAAATAAATTGTACACCTCCTCCTGACCACAGGAAAGCTGGAATCATAACCCTAGTAGAAGGGGAGCCTCTAGACCTAAGGCCAAGTCAGATCCAGTGAGGCAGAGAGCTATAATAAGTCCAACAAGAGGTCTGCAAATGCATTGAAAAATGCTCCAACCTTTGGGGAAAAAAGAGGTTTGTCAGCTTTGTATATATTTTGTTGACTTTAGGAAAGGAATTTGGATATTTTCTCCTCGCTCTAATTTCTTCATCTACTTAAATGGCATTAGACTTGAAAGAGTAAAAGAATTTACTAGCAAAACCCTTGTATCTGGGGCAGGCAAGATGGCATTTGCCACCAAGCTCGATAACCTCAGTTTAATCCCCAGGACCCACATGGTAGAAGGAGAGAATCTAATCCTCTGATCTCCACATATGTGCTATTGCACAAGGGCGCGCGTGTGCGCATGTGTGTGTGTGTGTGTGTGTGTGTGTGTGTGTGTGCGTGTGTGTGCAAATACATAAGTAAATAAATTTAATTTTAAAAATAAGGGGCTGGAGAAATGGCTCAGCAGGTTAAGAGCAGGTTTGATTCCCAGCACCCACTTGGCAGCTAAGAACCGTCTTTAAACCCGCCGTGGTGGCATACTCCTTTAATCCTAGCACTCAGGAGGCAGGGAGATCTCTGTGAGTTCAAGGCCAGTCTGGTCTATCGAGTAAGTTCCCAGCTAGCTGGGGATACAGGGAGATCCTGTCTCAAAAAAAAAAAAAAAAAAAAAAACTTTTAAAAATTAAAATAACACTTGCTTCCATAACTTCTCAGGTCACCTTTCCAATGATTTCCCCACTCAATGGTCTGCTTCAATTTCTTATGTCTTTCCCATATACTTGTTCATATGTATGTGTGGTGTGTGTGTGTGTGTGTGTGTGTGTGTGTGTGTGTAGAGGGCTCAGCAATTAAAGCATTTGCCAAACAAAGAGAACTGGAGTTCAGACCCCAAGATCTGGCATGAATGCCATATGAGTGTGGTGCCCGCCTGTAAGTTTAGCTCCTGGAACAGAAAAATAGGTTATCTCTAGAGCAGGCTGGCCAGCCTTACTACCCTTGTGGGTGGCCGAGCTCTGGGTTTGATTGAGAGACCCTACTTCAATGAATAAGGTGAAAGAGCAATGGAGGAAAATTCTCTATATCAATCTCAGGCCTCCACAAGCACATCCATACACATGCACGTATACCTGCACAAACACATGGGAACCTGCATACACACAAACACACACACACACTTACAAACACACACACATACACACACACACACACACACTCACATACAGCCCAGCACCACTCCCACCACTTACACATGAAAAGAAGTAAAAAAAAGGAAAGAAGCAAAACAAAAACCATTCCTGATAACTGAGTTTCTTAGATATATGTATATAAAGTTTTTCCAAATATTCTTGTAAATTGTTGCAATTTCCTCTGTGTCTATGGCTATGTCTTGTAGTTTTCACTTGTGTTTAATTTTTACTTACCTCTATCATTTAAAATACGTATTTGTGCAAACTGGAATTTTTGTATGGCTAATAAGAATAGCTACCGCCGGGCATGGTGGCTCACACTTTAATCCCAGCACTCCGGAGGCAGAGGCAGGTGGATCTCTGTGATTTCAAGGCCAGCCTGGTCTACAGAACAAAGTCCAGGTCAGCTAAGACTAAAGGGAGATCCTGTCTCAAAAAGACCCAAAAAATTAAATAAAAAGAGTAGCTACCTATAGATTTTTGTAAAGACTAAACAGCTAATATCCATATATTGGCAAGAACGGTTCCTTAGTAAGCTCTTTATTACTGTGAGACAGTCTAAATATATCTGTAATTGTCCAGATGCGTTCACTTTTACACTTAATATTAAAGCAGAATTAAACATGATCTTTTTAAAGAGCTGGGCACAGAGTTTATTATCATTAATGATTCCTGACTTATCCTATGCTAATTAACTTATAATATACTCATAAGTAAATAAAACCCCTGGGTTATGTTTAAGAGACGTCACTAACTTCTAGTCTTCATGTAGCAATTGCATAATATGGATATTAACACTTGTTATTATAATTTCACTGTACAGTGTCGATTTTGTTTTTTCCCAATTCTTTTTCCTGCCACCAAAAGATAAAACATGTATTATGTATGCAAGCTATAAAAATATGTCCTAGAGGCTGGAGAGATGACCTAGCGGTTAAGAGCGCCGACCGCTCTTACAGAGGACCTGGGTTTGATCCCCAGCACCCACAAGGCGGCCGAGAACCGTCTGAAACTCCAATTCCAGGAGAACTCCAGTTCCAGGGGAATCCGACATCCTCTTCTGACCTCCATGGCATTGCATGACATGGGT
Source organism: Rhizomys pruinosus (assembly GCA_009823505.1). Classification (NCBI taxonomy): domain Eukaryota; kingdom Metazoa; phylum Chordata; class Mammalia; order Rodentia; family Spalacidae; genus Rhizomys; species Rhizomys pruinosus. Next base: position 1,008,710 of record VZQC01013084.1, on the reverse strand, counting down.
GCACAGACCTGCATGCAGACAGCACATTCATACACATACAGAAATAAATAAAATTTAAAAAATAAATAAATAAAATAAAAATCTGTCCTAAATGGGTCCTGGTACATTTTTTTAAATCTAACTAATGATTTCCCCTTGTCTTCTATGAAGAAATTGCTCTTAACCAATGAATTTTAATTTTTTTCAAAGTTAATTTTTATTAAAGCTTTGTGCATTTCATACAAAATTTCCAATCAAGTCTAGAATTTTAATTTTTAATCACTTTGTCAAGAATATATCTCTTATTGTGTACATCACAAAGCAAGAAATGGGGTCCTGAGAGGGGAGGAAGAGTTCATTTAAAAACCTGTGTATCAGGGCTGGAGAGATGGCCTCAGCAGTTAAGAGCACGGACTACTCTTGCAGAGGATCCAGGTTTGATTCCCAGCACCCACATGGTGGCTAAGAACTGTCTTTGACTCCAGTTCCAGGGGAATCCAACACCCTCTTCTGACCTCCGAGGCATTGCATGACATAGGTGCACCAACCTACATGCAGACAGTACGCTCACACACATAAAAAATAATAAATTTTAAAAAATTAAAAAAACTGTGTATCTTATAGGAATCCAGTACCTCCTGTTAATGTTTATAGAAAATTGTCAAGTTTTATCAAATTAACACAGCTTATTTTTTTTTAACCCTTTGGTCAATAAAGTTGCCATACAGCCCCAGCTAATATAGTAAATTTGAATAAATGAATATGTTTAAGGACAAGAACAATGTCTGTTCTAGTTTGAGTTCTCTATTGCGATAAAATACTGATCAAAAGTACTTTGGGAGCCGTGCGTGGTGGCACACGCCTTTAATCCTAGCACTTGGGAGGCAGAGACAGGCAGATCTTTGTGAGTTCAAGGCCAGCCTGGTCTACAGAGTGAGTTCCAGGTCAGCTGGGGCTACAGGGGGACCCTGTCTTAAAAAGATTAAAAAAAAAAAAAAAGTACTTTGGGGAGGAAAGAGTTTATTTGGTTTATACATCCTGATCACAGTTCATCCTGAGAGGGAAGCCAGGGCATGAACTCAGGCCATGAACCTAGAGTCAGGAACTGAAGTAGAGACCACAGAGGAAAGCTGCTTATTGGCTTGCGCTCCTAGCCAGCCCCCCCTCCCCCAGCTTGCTTTCTTGTATAAACCAAGAGGGGCACCACCCACAGTGGACTGCACACTCCTATACCATTCAACAGTCAAAAATAAAACGCCTCATAGACATGGCTACATGACAGTCCGATAGAGGGAACTCCTCAGTTAAGGCTCCCTCTCCCGGGTGTGTCAAGTTGATAACTTAAACTGTTCAGCACAATGTCATTAAGGTTTAAAAGCGAAATCTCCCTGCTGGGCATAGTGGTGCATGCCTTTAATACTAGCACTTGGGAGGCAGAGGCAGGCGGATCTTTGTGAGTTCAAGGCCAGCCTGGTCTACAGAGTGAGTTCCAGGACAGCTGGGGCTACAAGGAGACCCTGTCTCGAAAGGACCCCCCCCCCCAAAAAAAAACAACCAAAATAAAAGTGAAATCTCCCCCAGAAGCTCATGTGTCTCGACACTTGTTCTCCAGCCCCTGGTACTGTTTTGCGAGGTTATGAAACTTTTTTTTTCCTTGCAGCTTTGCTTTGAAGAGGTTATGAAACTTTTGAGGAGGGGTCCTAGATGATGAAGGTAGGTGACTGGATGGAAGTTACGCCTCTAGTTCCAGGCTCTGTTTCCTGAACAGTCATGATGTGAGGACTCTCACAGCACGCTCCTGGTACCACCAGGGACAGAACTGCTCTAGTGCCTGTCCTCTCCGTCCTGATGGAATGCACCCTCGGAAACCAGGAGCCAAAATAAACCTTCCTTCCCTCAGTTCTTTCTGTCAGGTGATTGGTCAGGGTAACAAAAAGAAACTAACACAGATGCCATTAAATCTCTTGCTGTAGCACTGATGAACCAGTGAGAGCTAACATCACCTTCATGAGTATAGGACTCTTCTTATTCATAGGGTTTGCAAATCATAGCATTTGCTTTCAAAATTCTTGTTCATTCAGTTAATCTCAAATCAGTTATATACTTATTTTGTCATTTCATGTAACTTATTTATTTAGAAAATATCCATAAAAACTGGGTATATGGGCTGGGCATGGTGATGCACAAGTTTAATCCCAGTATTCAGGAGGCAGAGGCAGACGGATCTCTGTGAGTTCAAGGCCAGCCTAGTGTACAGAGTGAGCTTCAAGCCATCTGGGACCAAAGGGAGACCCTGTCGTCTCAAAAAGACAAAAAAAAAAAAAAAAAGCTGGTCTACAACTCAGTGTTAGAGTGCTTTCCTAAAATGTTTGAAGTCCTAGGTTCAATCCCCAGCATAATCTCTCTCTCCCTCTCTCTCTCTCTGTCTCTCTCTGTCTGTCTCTGTCTCTCTCTTTATAATAATAAATATAAAAGAAAAAATTGAATTCAACTCTTACCTAAGTGATCCAAATGGTGCTAGTAACCAGATAAGCTAAGAAAAAGCTATGCACAGGCAAGCTGACTTGGTCTAACAAACAAAAACACAATGAATCTTTTTTTATTATTATTAATTTTATTTATTTATGTATGTGTATGAATGTACTGTCTGCATGCAAGTTTGTGCACCCGTGTTGTGCAATGCCGCGGAGGTCAGAAGAGGGTGTCGGATTCCCCTGGAACTGGAGTTCTCCCGGAATTGGAGTTTCAGACGGTTCTCGGCCACCATGTGGGTGGGTGCTGGGGATCGAACCTGGGTCCTCTGTAAGAGTGGTCAGCGCTCTTAACCGCTAGGCCATCTCTCCAGCCCCCACAATGAATCTTTTTATATCACCCCATCTATTCTCCCAGCATTCCTGCAAGGGAGACCATATTAGTCCCATTTGGCAGATGTGAAAGCTGATGCCCACAGAATTGGAACTTGCCCAAGGTCATGTTCTTTACATTCTGCATTGTTGAACAGTTTAATGTTTTTAAATTCAGCTTTGGTTAGATTTATCTCCATATTTCTGATTATAATCTACTAAAAACTATCATCTATTCTTTGAACCTACTTTGTCAACATATCAATAAACAAAAAGTTTGTGTTCTTTCTGAAAGTTCTGTCATTACTCCTTGAAAATAACCTTTTAGTTCAGAGAGAGATGTAGAGGCAGGTTTCCCACGGTTTTCAAGACAGCACCGCCCCCTTGTGGACTATCAGTGAGCAGCAGTACAGTTTCTATTTTTCGTGACAGTGAGGGCAAGTTCCACAAAAATTTTCATTTTTTTAATTAATTAAATTAATTAATTAATTATCTTTTATGTGTATGAGTGTACTGTCTGCATGTAGGTTGATGCACCCGTGTCGTGCAATGCTGCAGAAGTCAGAAAAGGGCATCGGATTCCCCTGGAACTGGGGTTCTTGGCCGCCATGTGGGTGCTGGGAATCGAACCCAGGTCCTCTGCAAGAGCAGTCAGTGCTCTTAACCTGTGAGCCATCTCTCCACCTCCCCCAGAAAAGTTTTCTGTTTGAGTTGTGTCTCATAGAAATGTGAAAAATATAACCATTATCCTAGGTCACTATATGTTGCTGTGATAAACATCATGACCGAAATCCACTTGGGAGAAGAGAGGGCTTATTTCATCTTCGAGGCCATTGTCCATCACTCAGGGAAGTCAGGGCAGAAGCTCAAGGCAGGGACCAGAGGGCAGGAGCTGAAGCAGACTGCAGAGGCAGCACTGCTTAGTAACTTACCTCCCCTGGCTTGCTCAACTACCCCTTTATTTTTTGGTCTTTTTGAGACAGGGTCTTCCTGTAGTTCTGGCTGTCCTGGAACTCACTCTGTAGACCAGGTGGCCTTGAACTCACAGAGATCCTCCTGTCTCTGCCTCCCAAGTGCTAGGATTAAAGGCACATGCCACCATGCCCGGTTTCAACTACCCATTTAAACACAGCCCAGGCCCTCCTGCCTAAGGATGTACCACAGTGAGCTGGACCCTCCTATATCAATTACTAATCAAGAACATGTCCTCCAGACATGCCCACAGGGCAATCCGATGGAAGAACTTCAGCAGAGGTGCACTCTTCCAAAGTATGTACAGATTTGTGTCAAGTTGACAAAAACTAACCAGCACATCCATTTTATCTCATAAACTGTAATTAAACTAACCAGTACATCCTTTTATCATAGAAACTGTAATTAAACTACTCTAAGGCCTGCATCAAGTCACTGACTTCCATCATCTAGGCCCCCAACTAAAAGTTCCATAACCTCACAAAACAATGTGAGGAGCTGGAGAACAAGTGTTGAGACACATGGGCCTCTGGGGGATGTTTCAGAGTCCAACCATAATGAATCACTGTGCTGGAAAGCTTCCATTGTTAAATTACAATGGGGGCTGGAGAGATCGCTCAGTGTGACTGCTCTTGCACAGGACCTGAGTTCAACTCCCAGCACCCACATGGCGGATAAGAACTGTCTTTACGCCCGGCATGGTGGCGCGAGCCTTTAATCCCAGCACTTGGGAGGCAGATGTAGGTGGATTTCTGTGGGTTCAAGGCCAGCCTGATCTACAGAGCGAGCTCCAGGACACCTGGTACGAAAAGGGAGACCCTGTCTCAAAAAAATACCAAAAAGTGTAAAACCAAAAAAGCCGCTGGAGCCGGGAATGGTGGCGCATGCCTTTGATCCCAGCACTCTGGAGGAAGAGGCAAGTGAGTCTCTGGGACTTCAAGGCCAGCCTGATCTACATAGTGTGTTCCAGGACAGCTGAGGCTACAATTTTTTTTTTTTTTTTTGAGACAGGGCTCCTTTTTCCGTACCAGGTGTCCTGGAGCTCGTCTGTAGATCAGGCGGCCTTGAACCCACAGAATCCACCTACATCTGCCTCCAACAACAGTGCTGGGATCATTAAAAGCTCTGCGCCACCATGCCGGGGCGTAAAGACAGTTCTTATCCGCCACGTGGGGTAGCTGGTTGAACTCAGGTCCTGTGCAAGAGCAGCCACACGAAGCGATCTCTCCGCCCCAATTGTAATTTAACAATGGAAGCTTCCAGCACAGGATTCATTATGGTTGGACTCTGAAACATACCCCCAGAGGCCCATGTGTCTCAACACTTGTTCTCCAGCTCTCACATTGTTTTGTGAGGTTATGGAACTTTTAGTTGGGGGCCTAGATGATGGAAGTCAGTGACTTGATGCAGGCCTAGAGTAGTTTAATTACAGTTTTCTATGATAAAAGGAGTACTGGTTAGTTTATATTACAGTTTTAGAGAAAAATGGATGGCTGGATTAGTTTTTGTCAACTTGACACAATCTGTACATACTTTGAAAGAGTGAACCCTGCGAAGGTTCTTCCATCGGATTGCCCTGTGGGCATTCTGGAGGACATTTCTTGATTGAGTAATTGATATAGGAGGGTCTCAGCTCACATGTGGTAGCCATCCTTAGGCAGGAGGGCCTGGGCTGTGTTTAAGGGTAGTTGAACGGGCATGGTGGCATGTGCTTAATCCTAGCACTGGAGAGGCAGAGACAGGAGGATTCTCTGTGGAGTTCAAAGGCCCACCTGGTCTCAGAGGCGACGCACAGCGGGATGAGGCTGTCCGATTTGGTTTTAGTGATTCCGTGTTATTAGTTCTTCTATATTTTTCGATATTCGTAAGCTAAGTGTATAGATCTCTTCTAGGGTGTATATGGTTACTCAGTTCAGAAAAAAGAACTCTCAAAGACAAAATAAAGGGGTAGTTGAGCAAGCCAGGGGAGGTAAGTTACTAAGCAGTGCTGCCTCTGCATCTGCTCAGCTCCTCCCTCTGGTCCTCCTTGACTTCTGCCTGACTTCACCTGAGTGAGGACAATGGCCTCGTAAGATGAAATAAGCCCTCTCTTCTCCCAAGTGGATTTGGTCATGACCCGTTTTATCACAGCAACATATAAGTGACCTAGGATTAATGGTGTATATTCCTTTCACATTTCTATGAGAACCACAAACTCAAACAGAAAACTTTTCTGGGGGAGTGGAGAGATGGCCTAACAGTAAGAGCACTGACCTTGCTGCTTGCAGAGAGACCCTAGGGTTTGATTCCCCAGCACCCACATGCGGCCAGACCACCATTCCAAGGGAATCCGATGCCCTTATTTTCTGACTTCTTGCAGCAATTGCACGACACGGTTGCATCAAACTATCATAGCAGGCAGTACACGTCATACAATAAGAATAATTAATTAATTAAATTTCATTATATTAAAAAAATTGAATTTTGTGGAACTTGCCCTCACTGTCACGAAAAATAGAAACTGTACTGCTGCTCACTGATAGTCCACAAGGGGGCGGTGCTGTCTTGAAAACCGTGGGAAACCTGCCTCTACATCTCTCTCTGAACTAAAAGGTTATTTTCAAGGAGTAATGACAGAACTTTCAGAAAGAACACAAACTTTTTGTTTATTGATATGTTACAAAGTAGGTTCAAAGAATAGTGATAGTTTTTAGTAGATTATAATCAGAAATATGGAGATAAATTAACCAAGCTGAATTAAAAACATTAAACGTTCAACATGCAGAATGTAAAGAACATGACCTTGGCAAGTTCCAATTCTGTGGGCATCAGCTTTCACATCTGCCAAATGGGACTAATATGGTCTCCCTTGCAGGAATGCTGGGAGAATAGATGGGGTGATATAAAAAGATTCATTGTGGGGGCAGTGGAGAGTGGGTCACCTAATTGCGGTAAGAGTGCTGACCACTTTACAGAGGACCCAGGTTCGATCCCCAGCACCCACCCCAATGGTGGCCGAGAACCGTCTGAAACTCCAATTCCGGGAGAAACTCAGTTCCAGGGGAAATCCGACACCCCTCTTCTGACCTCCGGGCATTTGCAACACACGGGTGCACAAACTGCATGCAGACAGTACATTCATAACACATACATAAAAATAAAATTAATAAATAATAAAGATTCATTGTGTTTTTGTTTGTTAGACCAAGTCGCTGCCTGTGCATAGCTTTTTCTTAGCTTATCTGGTTACTAGCACCATTTGGATCACTTAGTAAATAAGTTGAATCATTTTTCTTTATATTTTATTATTATAGAAGAGAGAGACAGAGACAGAACAGAGAAGAGAGACAGAGAGAAAGAGAGGGAGAGAGAAGATTATAAGCTGGATGAACCTAGGACTTCAACAAATTTTAGGAAAGCACTCTAACACTGAGTTTAGACCAGCTTTTTTTTTTTTTTTTTTTTTTGTCTTTTTGATAGACGACAGGGTCTCCCTGTTTTCCCAGAATGGCTTGAAGCTCACTCTGTACACTAGGCTGGCCTTGAACTCACAGAGATTCCGTCTGCCTCTGCCCTCCTGAGATACTGGGATTAAAGGTGCACCTTTGTGCATCACCAGCCCAGCCCATATACCAGTTTTTATGGATATTTTAAATAAATAAGTTACATGAAATGACAAAATAAGTATATAACTGATTTGAGATTAACTGAATGAACAAGAATTTTGAAAGCAAATGCTATGATTTGCAAACCCTATGAATAAGAAGAGTCCTATACTCATGAAGGTGATGTTAGCTCTCACTGGTTCAATCAGTGCTAAGCAAGAGATTTATGGCATCTGTGTTATGTTCTTTTTGTTACCCTGACCATCACCTGACGAGAAGAACTAAGGGAAGGAAGGTTTATTTGGCTCCTGGTTTCGAGGTGCTATCCACTACAGGACTGGAGGACAGGCACTAGAGCAGTTCTGTCCCTGGTGGTACCAGGAGCGTGCTGTGAGAGTCCTCACATCATGACTGTTCAGGAAACAGAGCCTGGAACTAGAGGCGTAACTTCCATCCAGTCACCTACCTTCATCATCTAGGACCCCTCCTCAAAAGTTTCATAACCTCTTCAAAGCAAAGCTGCAAACGAAAAAAAAAGTTTCATAAACTCGCAAAACAGTACCAGGGGCTGGAGAACAAGTGTCGAGACACATGAGCTTCCTGGGAGCATTTCCACTTTTTTTTGGTGTTGTTTTTTTTTGGGCGGGTGGTCCTTTTCAGCACAGGGTCTCCTCTGTAGACCCCAGCTGTCCTGACTCACTCTGTAAACCAAGCTGCCTTGAACTCACAAAGATTCCGCTGAGCCCGATGGCTCCGGCAAGTGCGTAGTATTAAAGGCATGCACCAACTGATGCCAAGCAGGGAGATTTGGCGGCTTTTAAAGGGAAACCGCTTAATGACATTGTGCTGAACAGTTTAAGTTATACAACGTTGACAAACAACCCGAAGGAGAGGGAACGCTCAATTAACGGAGTCTCCTCTATCGGACTGATCATGTGCCATGTCTATTTAGGCGTTTTATTTTTGACCCTGTTGAATGGTATATGGAGTGTGTCAGATCCAACTGTCGAGTGGTTGAGTGCCCCTCTGTGGTTTATACAGAAAGCAAGCTGGGGCAGGGGGGGCAATGGCTAGGAGCGCAAGCCAATAAGGACAGCCTTCCTCTGCCTCGGTGCTCTCTCAGTCCTGAACAACATAGGTTCATGGCCGAGTTGACTGCCCTGCAGGTTCCCTCAGATGAAGTGATCAGGGATGTCACTATGAACAATTAAACTCTTCTTCTCCCCAAAGTACTTTTTTTTTTTATCTTTTTTTTATCAGGTCTCCTTCGTAGCTTCCCAGCTGACCTGGAACTCACTATGTAGAGTCCGACCGGCTGGCCTTGAACTCAACAAGTCTGTCCTGTCTCTGCCTCCTCAAGTGCTTAGGATTTAAAGGCGTGTGCTCTATCCAACCAGTAGCTTCCCAAATCTTTTGATCAGTATTTTATCGCAATAATGAGACTCAAACTACGCCAAGCAGACATTGTTCTTGTCTTAAACATATTCATTTATTCAAATTTACTATATTAGCTGGGGCTGTATGGCAACTTTATTGACCAAAGGGTTAAAAATACGCTGTTGCTTAGGAGTTTGATAAAACTTGACAATTTTCTATAAACATTATACACGGAGGTACTGATTCCTTAAATACACGTATTTTTTTAATATTTATTAAAATTTATTATTTTTTTATTTGTGTGCGTACTGTTTTTTTTTTTGCTGCAATGTAGTATTGTGCACCTATGTCATCATGCCCTCGGAGGTCGAAAGAGGTGTTGGAATTCCCCTGGAACTGGAGTTTCAGAACGGATTTTGCATGTTGCTAGCCACCCATGTGGGTGCTGGGAATCCACAACCTGGTGCCTCTGCAAAAGTAGTTGCCTCTCTTAACTGCTGAGGCATCTCCCAGCCCTGATACACATCCCTTTAAATGAGAGGCTCTTCCTCCCTCATACCCTCAGACCACCATTTCTTGGCTTTGTGATGTACACAATAAGAGTATTATTACTTGACAAAGTGAATTAAAAATTAAAAATTCTAGACTGATGGGAATATTTGTATGAAAATGCCAACAAAGCTTTAAGAAAATAACATTTGAAAATAAATTTAAAGACTTATTGGTTAAGCAGCAATTCTTCTTTCATAGAAACAAGGGGATCATTAGTTAGATTTAAAAAATGTACCAGGACCCATTTAGGAAGATTTTATATATTTTAGTTCTCATTTAATATTTTAAATGTTAAATTTATTTATTCTGTATGTCTAATGAAGTGCTGTCTGCCATGCAGGTCTGTGCACCCCTTATGTCGAATGCAATGCCATGAGAGTCAGACAAGAGGATCGATTCACCCTGGTAAACTGAGTTCTCCTGGAATTGGAGTATCAGACGGTCGCGCCTTGTGGGTGCTGGGGATCAACCAGTCCTCCTGTAGATGCTGCCGTCGGCGCTCTAACCGCTAGGTCATCTCTCCAGCCTCTAGGACATATTTTTATAGCTTGCATACACTATATCCCATTTAGTTTTATTTCTTTTGGGGCAGGAAAATAGTAATTTTGGGAAAAAAACAAAATCGACACTGTACAGTGAAATTATAATAACAAGTGTTAATATCCATATTATGCAATTGCTACATGAAGACTAGAAGTTAGTGACGTCTCTTAAACATAACCCAGGGGTTTTATTTACTTATGAGTATATTATAAGTTAATTAGCATAGGATAAGTCAGGAATCATTAATGATAATAAACTCTGTGCCCAGCTCTTTAAAAAGATCATGTTTAATTCTGCTTTAATATTAAGTGTAAAAGTGAACGCATCTGGACAATTACAGATATATTTAGACTGTCTCACAGTAATAAAGAGCTTACTAAGGAACCGTTCTTGCCAATATATGGATATTAGCTGTTTAGTCTTTACAAAAATCTATAGGTGCTACCCTCTTATTTAATTTAATTATCTTTGGTCTTTTTGAGACAGGAATCTCCCTTTAGTTTAGCCTGCCTGGAACTTTGTTCTGTATAAGACCAGGCTGGCCTGAAATCACAGAGATCCACTGCCTCTGCCCCGGAGTGCTGGGATTAAAGTTGTAGCCCAATGCCGGCGGTAGCTATTCTTATTAGCCATACAAAAATTCCAGTTTGCACAAATACGTATTTTAAATGATAGAGGTAAGTAAAAATTACACAAGATGAAAACTACAAACATGAGCCTACTAGACACAGAGGAAATTGCAACAATTTACAAAATATTTTTGAATAAGCTTATAATGTACAGTATATGGCTAAGAAACTCACAGTTATGACAGGAATGGATCTTTTTGTTTTGCTTCTTTCCTTTTTTTCCACTCTTCACTTTTTTTTTGTAATTGGATGGTGCTGTGTTAAATGTTTTGTGTGTTGCTGTGTGTTGCTGTTTGTGTGTGTGTTGTACAAGTGATGTGTGTGTGTTTTGTGTGTATAGCAGGGGGGTATCCAAATGTGTTTGTGCAGGTATACTACGTCAGCATGTGTATGGATGTGCTTTGTGGAGGCCTGAGATTGAGATATACCTGAGAGATTTCTCTCCATATAGCTCTATCTCACCTTATCCAAATTTGAAGTAAGGGTCTACTATCAAATCAAACCCAAAAGTGACTCGGCCACCCCAAGGGTAGTAAGGCTGCGCCAGCCTGCTCTAGAGATAACCATTTTTCTGTTCCAGAGCTAAACTTACAGGCGGCACCACACTCATTGGCATTCAATGCCCAGATCTTGGGGTCTGAACTCCATTCTCTTTGTTGGCAAATGCTTAGATTGCTGAGCCCTCTTACAGCACACACACACACACACACACAACACACACACACTACCACACATACATATGAAATAATATTATGAGGAAGACATAAGAATTGAAGCCAGACCATTGAGTGGGGAAGGATCCATTGGAAAAGGTGACCTGAGAAGTTAATGGAAGCAAGTGTATATTTAATTTTTAAAAGTTTTTTTTTCTTTTTTTTTTTTTTTTTGAGACAGGATCATCTTTTTTTTTTATGTTTTCCAGTTTGTGGAACTTCTGATAGAAAGGTTGGCCTTGAACCACAGAGTCTCCCTCCTCCTGAGTGGCTAGGATTAAAGGGATGCCACCCAATCGGCAGGTTTAAAGATCGTTCTTAGCTGCCAGTGGGGTGCTGGAATCAAACCTGCTCTTAATACTATGCTGAAGCTTTATTCCCATCTTAAACCTCCAGCTCTTATTTTTATAAATTAAATTCTATTAACTATATGTTATTTGCCACACACAACCGCACTAACACACACAACACACACACTACACCAACAACACATCGCGCCACGCAGACAAGCCTTGTGCAACCCTAGCAATATGTGAGAATCAGTTAGACAGATTAGATTCCTCCCTTCCTACCATGTGGGTCCTAGGGGATCTAAACTAGAGGTTAATCAAGCTTGGATTGGCAAATGCCATCTTGCCTGCCCCAGATACAAGGGTTTTGCTAGTAAATTCTTTTACTCTTTCAAGTCTAATGCCATTTAAGTAGATGAAGAAATTAGAGCGAGGAGAAAATATCCAAATTCCTTTCCTAAAGTCAACAAAATATATACAAAGCTGACAAACCTCTTTTTTCCCCAAAGGTTGGAGCATTTTTCAATGCATTTGCAGACCTCTTGTTGGACTTATTATAGCTCTCTGCCTCACTGGATCTGACTTGGCCTTAGGTCTAGAGGCTCCCCTTCTACTAGGGTTATGATTCCAGCTTTCCGTGGTCAGGAGGAGGTTACAATTATTTTATTTATAAAAAAGCCTCAGGGCAAAGCAACATTATTGCAAATATATAAGCATGAATTTTTTATTTTTTCTTTTTCTTGAACAGACTCTCATTGTGTATAGCCCCTGGTGCCATCTCTGGAAACTTAGCTATGTTGACCAGGACTGGCTTGAATTCATACAGAGATCACCTGCTCTTCCTCCAGAGTGCTGGAATTAAAGGTGTGTGCCACCCGACACCATCGTAAGCAGAATTGTTTTGATAATCAAGTTTTCTCAATCTCTATCATGAACATGGCCATTTGGCATATAAGCTGCCCCTCATCTTTGTTCTTTAAATCATTTTATCCCAGAGCAGAGGTGGCATGTCAGCAGATCCGTAGTGGNAAAAAAAAAAGGGTAAAACTAAAAAGAAAAAAAAAGAACTGTCTTTAAGCCGGGCGTGGTGGCGCACACCTTTGATCCTCGCAGAGAAGGGTGGATCTCTGTAAGTTCAATGCCAGCCTGGTCTACAGAGTGAGTTCCAGGCCAGCTGGGGCTATAGGGAGACCCTGTCTCAAAATAAATAAATAAATAAATAAATAAATAAATAAATAAATAAATAAATAAATTACAATGGGCAGCATTCCTCTGTGTGGTCTCTACTTCAGTTTCTGATATTAGTAAAACAAGACCCAATGGGAATTCTTTCACTTCACACAGATTTACTAAGCACCAGAGATGGATGTATTGTGCAAAAAGTTGAGAATGCAAATATGAATAAGGACATTTTCTATGTTTACAGAATATATTCTATTCCTACACTGGTTATAAACATGTACTTTGAACCTGGTGACCAAGTTTGTCACTTAACCAACTATGTGACTTTGGGCATGTCACCTAACCATACACCAAATGTTATCATGTGCAGAATTAGAATAAGAATAATACCTGTGGGGCTGAAGAGATGGCTCAGTGGTTAAGAGTGGCGACTGCTCTTGCAGAGGACCCAGGTTCGATTCCCAGCACCTACATGACAGCTAAGAATCATCTTTAAGCCAGGCACTTGGGAGGCAGAGGCAGGCATATCTCTGTGAATTCAAGGCCAGCCTGGTCTACAGAGTGAGTTCCAGGCCAGCTGGGGCTATAGGGAGACCCTGTCTCAAATAATAAAATAATAATACCTGCTTCATACAGGTATCCAGTCCTCTGTGAAATATTAAGCACCATGTATATGTTAGGAGTAGGTTTCAAGGAAGATGATATTTATTTAGATGAAGATGAGTGTCTGGGATGAGGAGTTACCAGGCAATGACTTTGTAGTGGGAGAAAAGACCTGTTACCCTCAAATCATGGTAATGCAGACATTTTGTGAACGTGTCGTATGAAGAGGCATGAGGGTTCATCGTGGATGTGCTAACAACAGACTGTGTCATCCCCAATCGCCCTTTCCCACAGCCTTAGACCATCCTGCTTCCCTATTCCATAAATGACCCTAAATGCTGTCTTCAGGAAGGCATACATCAGAGCTCCTCTCCCATCATATATGCCTGGCTCCTGGTGAGCAAATTCCTGCTCTTGTAAACCTTGGCATTTTACTGATCAGCAGATTGCAAGATGGGCAAGAGAGGGCTAGTTTGGTGATGATTTGCTTCCTTGCTTCCATCCCTGGAAGCCACTGGAAATAGTCTTTCAGAATCCAAACCACAGTGACCCTTAATCAACTTTCCCAAACTTAAGATACCTCTTAGGGAAGAGAGAGAGAGAGAGAGAGAGAGAGAGAGAGAGAGAGAGAGAGAGAGATTTGCAGGGACAGTATCAGCTGCTCTTGCAGAGGACTTGGGTTGTTCTAAGCACTCTTCCTGCTAAACCAAAAGAAATATTCCTATGAGATCTATGTTCAGGGGTGGGCTTTTCACTAAACAATGCTGTTTCAAAAGCAGAAACACTTTTCCACCCCTCCTAAACTCTCTCCTATCTGTTCATGTCAAAAATAAAGTCCAGGAAGGAAAAGCAGGAAAGCAGGTACGGTTTAGGTGCCTCAGCAAGGCTGATTGTTGATCCTTTAATCCAGCTGTCTTTGGCTTGATTGGCTTCTGTGGCTGTGGGGGCGGAGTTATCCTTCCTGCTGGTATTAAAGGTGAGGTTGTGTGACTCTTGAGATCTGAGATCTCCTGAGGCCAGCGGAAGGTACCCCCTCCCAACTGGGATTACGAAGGCATCTGAAGGAGGCAAGCAAAGCACGCCTTCAACACACGGAAGAGGCATTTAGGGCTCACATTGGAATACAGGCAAGGAGAAGCCCATATGCCAGGATCACGAAGAAGAGACAACACTGGAAAGGGGCAGGATAATCCCGCACCAAGCTCTACCAACCCTATGGAAAACTCCTGCAGTGGGATCCCTCTGGGGATGCCCCAGGACACAGATATCAGAAATACAATTGTGAACATAAAGAACTACAAGATTATAAAGAACAAATCAAAGAACTAAGAAAAGAGAATGAAGAACTCAAGAAGGACCTAGAGAGAGAGAATGACAAGCTCCGGAAGGAAATAGAAACACTGAAAAGATCCCATGCTGAAAAAGATAAGGAAACCAACCAGCAACGCAAAGAGCTACAAGAAGAGATTGAGAGTCTCCAAAAAGAAGTAGAAATACTAAAGAAATCAGAAGAGGAAATGAAAAAGGAAATCAAACACTCATCCAATCAAGAGGAAAGGAATGGAAAAAGCCTCAGAAGCAGAATGGAGGAAGCAGAACAAAGAATATCAGACCTGGAAGATAACACAGAACAACTAAAAAC
>VZQC01013084.1:935753-989509 GCA_009823505.1 Rhizomys pruinosus | reverse complement strand
GCCATGTTTATTTCAGCTCTCTTCACAATAGCAAGGAGCTGGAACCAACCCAAATGCCCCTCAACTGATGAGTGGATAGAGAAAATGTGGTACATCTACACAATGGAGTTCTATGCAGCAGTGAAGAAAGATGACATCATGAGCTTTGCAGGAAAATGGCTGGAGCTAGAGGACATCATGCTGAGTGAAGTAACACAGTCCCAGAAAAACAAACGATGAATGGTATCCCTGATCTGTGGATGCTAGTGCCAATTACCTAGTTGTATTTCTTGTGCTCGTCCCCTTGAGCTTTTGTCCAAGCAGTTGGGCGTGATGCATATTGGAAACAACAACAACAACAACAACAACAACAACAACAACAGAAAGGACTGCATCAAAGAACTGACTGAAACAGTGAACTTCTGCTCAAAAGAGTCAACTTCCTCATGGAGGATATTGAGAAAGACTGAGAAAGAGATGAAAAGCATGTTTGGCAGAATGCATGAGCTCTGGTGGGGTGGGGGAATGGGAGGGAACCAAGGTCTAGATTTGTTAAAAAAAAAAATTCAAGGAAGCCATAAATAAATAAATAAATAAATAAATAAATAAATAAATAAATAAAATCCATAGGGGCCAGTGAGACAGAGTAGCTGGTAAAAAGATGCTTGCCTGAGTTCAGTCAACCCACACTGTGGAAGGAGAGAACAAGTCTATGATTAACTTTAGGCCGCAGCTGGTGCGGCAGTGAGGGCTGGAAAGTTTCAGCCAGGAGGCTCAGGAACATGGAAAGAAAGCAGCACTGGCCCAGTTCACTGTTGGGATGTGAGCTGCCTGTGTTCTACCTGGACAGGGTGACCAAGCATTCCTAATAAAGGAAGAAAGTGGTGCCCTTCTAGGGCATGGTGATGGCTGTCTCCAAATGAGAAGTCTTAAGAGAACAGAGACTGCCTAGTCCTCTGATGTTATGGCAACCCTAGTCCCTCAGGGCACACAGCTTATAGTGACTAAACAGAGTGCTAATGTGTGCCCATGAGATACAATGTGCCTAAAGTGATAACTAGGTAAAGCATTGTTTCTGAGTCTGCCTGGGAGGAGGGTTCAGGATCCATGTGAGGAAGATCTCATCCTTGGGGTGGAGTCGGGGGCATGTTGGCTGAAGGCCAGAAGAGGACAGGAGCAGGAAAAAGATTTCTTCTGTCTCACACACTCCGGGAGCTGAGTCTTCACTTGCCTTTGGACCTCAGAAGTCCAAGTTCTGCAGCCTTCAGACTCCATAGCTCCTTCAGCCTCAGACTTCTAAATGTTGGTTACACTGTCAGCTTTGGACTTGGTTCCAAGTCCTTTTGACTTAGACTAAGATGCCTATTACCAGATTTCTGCTCCAGTTTGCAGATAGCCTATTGTTAGGCTTCTCCATCTCCATGACTGCATAAGCCAATGTCCCCACATCCTCTCTTGTAGATAGATCTCTCTCTCACACACACACACACACACACACACACACACACTCATGCATGCATGTGTGTGCATACAAATATACAGAGATATACATATATAGATATCCTATTGGTTCTGTCTCTTTGAGAAAAACTCATTAGAGCCAAAAAAGACTAAAGGCAGCGGCTGGGCGGGTTGGTGGATCGAATAGCTGCCAAGAGGGCTCCTAAAACCAAATAAGGGCAAGAGTCCAGGCCTCGGACAGAACAAGATCAGATGGGATCCAAAGAGCTAAGGCTTATAGAGTCTATAGTGATTGAGCCGGGCGTGGTGGTGCACGCCCTTAATCCTAGCACTTGGGAGGCAGAGGCAGGCAGATCATTGTGAGTTCAAGGCCAGCCTAGTCCACAGTCAGTTCCAGGACAGCTGGGGCTACAGGGAGACCCCATCTTGAAAAGACAGACAGACAGACAGACAGACAGAAAAAAAGAAAGAAAGAAAGAAGAAGAAAGAAAGAAAGAAAATAAAGTCTATAGAGATGAAAATGTTCTGACTGGTCCAATATGGCAACTACTAGCCACATGTGTTACTGAGCACTCAAATGCACAAGTGTGAATTCTTAATTTTTTTTTTTTCTGAGACAGGGTGTCATGTAGCCAAGGCTGACTTTAAATTTATGTAGTCGACCTTTTGATCCTCCTGCTTATACCTCCTGAGTACTGAATTTTTAATTTTTAGAGGCAACTGCATTGGGCAGCAGAGACAGAAGATTTGGGCTCAAAATAAGGACTGTAGAAAACCCTAGTTGAACTAGCTCAAGGTATTAACTCTGTGCCAAGCTAAGTAACCTCAAAGTATACCTGTGATATGCCCAACAGGACCCTACTTCCCATTCTCACAAGTCAGAACAGGGAGTAGATGGGTATTTGAACTGAATGAATGGAAGTTCAGAAACTGAAGGAAACATAACTGAGGTAGCAACATCCCCAGAAGGAAAGAATTAGAACAGCTCTGAACCAAAATCTTCTTTAAAGGCATTTTTACTCTTTATGTGGATGAGCGTTTGTCTGCAAGTATGTATGTGTGCCATACGCAGGACAAAGGCCAGAGAAGGGCATCATATTCCCTGGAAATGGAGTTATGGTTGGTTGTTAGCTGCCGTGTGGATGGAGCTGAGCCTTCTGTAAAGAGCAGTCAGTGCTCTTAACCACTCATCTGTCTCTCCAGCCCCCAAATCAGAATCTTTAAGTAGCAAGTTTCTAATTGAGGAAGCCTTCATCAATATGCAGAACCAAAGGCTTCCATGTCAACGGCCCCTGTTAAAGTGAAGACACAGGCAGGGTTTGATTACTTCATCTGTTCCCTCTTCACCCTCCATTTAGTCACCATGTCCTTCTAAATATAACAATAATGAGATCAAATGTGCTTCTGAAGAGCACACAGGCCACACTGGTACATCTTCATTACCTTCACATCCTCCCAGGGAGGTCTATTGCACATTTGACTTTTCTACACATCATATAGCGCCATCTGACCCATTACACACTTTCCAAACCTATCCCTCAACTAGAATACTAATGTAATGCCCAGAATAGGGACTGTTGTTTCATTCACTGCTATAACCTCTATTCTCTGAACCTGAATGTCTATCAGGAAGTCTTTGGTCATCTGGTTACAACTAAGGAAAAAAAAAAATTCCGCTCGCATTCACCTAAGCAAAAAAAAAAAAAATTATTGAGAGATCCAAAAGAACTGCATGGACCACGGGAGAAGAGATAGAGGGAGGATAATGAGACATTGGAGCCAAGATGGCTTCCTCTACTCTATCTGGCGAGGTGGAAGAGTCATTGTCTCTATTTTCTCTGCCCATAAACTTCACTCTCCGGAGATAGCTTTTTCTGCTGAAGGCCCAAACAGCATTCTCAGACCCCCTTATTTTTCTAGATGAATAATTTCATTGTAAATCCAAATTTGTAGACACAGCCTAAGTCAGGTATACTATCACTGGCCCAGAAAACTATAGCCAGGGGAATAGGTTATGTGGTGGTTTGAATGAGTGTCCCCCATAGGCTCTAGGTATTCAGACGTTTGTCTCCAGTTGGTGGCACTGTTTTTGGAGGTCTTGGGGTGTGTGGCCGTGCTGGAGGAAGTGTGTCACTGGGGGCAGGCTTAGTGATTTTTTTTTTTTTTTTTTTTTTTTTTTGGTCTTTTCGAGACAGGTTCCCTGTAGCCCCAGCTGTCGCTGGAACTCACTCTGTAGACCAGCAGGCTGGCCTTTGAACTCACAGACCCGCCTGCCGTACAGGCTTTAGTGAGTGTTGAACAAGCCCGTGGGTCTACAGTTTGCTCTCTCTGCTTCCTGTGCTATTTTGCCAGATGTGATCGGAGTTTGCGCTCCAGATCCAGCTGCCATGCATCCCGCCACAATGGACTCTAATCGCCTAGGACCATCAATCCTAAACTCCAAATAAACTCTTCCTTTTATAGTTCCTTGGTCATGGTGTTTTATCGCAGCAACAGAAAAGTGACTAATACAGGTTATATAACCACATATATATGCAAATGTTTTTTAGCGTCTCAAAGGGCCTATTATTCATAGATAAAAGTATTCATAGTCACTGATTAGACACATTAAAACTTCTACTGAGAAAACGACTACATAGTCCAATATGTTTGGAAGCATTCATTAAGTTGAACAAACCTCCCAACAGTCCCAATTGGCATCAATTCCTTTAAGCAACTTAATAGCACAGGTGTTTAAAAATTTGACTCTTGGGCTGGAGAGATGGCTCAGCAGTTAAGAGCACTGACTGCTCTTGCAGAGGACACAGGTTCGATTCTCAGCACCCACATGGTGGCTAAGAACCGTCTTTATAAAGTGCCAGGCGTAGTGGCACTCAGGAGGCAGAGGCAGGCAGATCTCTGTGAGTTCAAGGCCAGCCTGGTCTACAGAGCGAGCTCCAGGCCAGCTGGGACCAAAGGGAGACCCTGTCTCAAAAACACACACAAAAAATAAAAATGACTCTTTTAACAGTACTTTTCTTGACTTCCCAAATTTTTAACTCAGAATAAACTTAGTAAATTAAACATAAATGACAAAGCTCTCTGAAACATTTCAATATTTTTGCATAGTATTTTTTTTTTTTTTGTCTTTTCTAGACAGGGTCTCCCTGTAGCCCCAGCTGTCCTGGAACTTGCTCTGTAGACCAGGCTGGCCTTGAACTCACAAAGATCTGCCTGCCTCTGCCTCCCAAGTGCTAGGATTAAAGGCGTGCGTGCACCACCACGCCCGGCTTCATAGTAAAATCTTAAATAAAAGTACAAGTCTAAAAACCTGTACAGGACTTTAATGTAGACTCTTAAAAATGCTTAAAACAGCAAATAATGGGGGCTAAAGAGATGGCCTAGTGGTTAAGAGCACCGACTGCTTTTGCAGAGGACCCAGGTTCGATCCCCAGCACCCACATGGCGGCTGAGAACCATCTGTAACTCCAATTCCAGGAGAACTCCAGTTCCAGGGGAATCCGAGACCCTCTTCCGACCTCCGCAGCATTGTACAACACGGGTGCACAAACCTACATGCAGACAGTACATTCATACACATAAAAAAAACAACAAAAAAACCCAGCAAATAATGGTCTCAATTAATACAAAAGGGATTCCTGAACCTAAAATAATTATATTGTTGATAGGAAATGGTTCCTAATCCTTTAAAGATTTTTGTAATTACCATAAATTTCATTCAGGGGCTGTGGCACTTAGTTTTGTTAAAAGGAATGAAGCGCTATGGCCCCAGCAGGGAAGACCAATGTTAGACTGATATAGAACTCAAACTTGGGGACTTGGGTGTATTTAACTGACTAATCCAAGCTAAGTGAGAATTCTAATCCTGGAAGGTTGTGATAAGAATCAAATGAAGTAATCCAATAAACTCTCATATTACACATGAGACAACAGCTACAGGTTTAGGTACAATTCCAACTTCTAATTCCAATTATCAGCAGCATACTTCTGAAGGCTTAAAAAAAAAAAAAACAGAAAATTTTTTAGCATAGGTCCTTAGTAGAACATAGAAATGCCCTACTTTTTGGGCTGGAGAGATGGCTCAGCAGTTAAGATCGCTGACTGCTCTTGCAGAGGATCCGGGTTCGATTCCCAGCACCCACATGGTAGCTAAGAACCGTCTTTACCTCCAGCTCCAGGGGAATCCAACGCCCTCTTCTTACCTCTGCGGCACTGCACGACATGGGTACACAAACCTATATGCAGACAGTACACTCATACACATAAAAATAATTTTGAGGGCTGGAGAGATGGCCTAGCGGTTAAGAGCACCGACTGCTCTTGCAGAGGACCCGGGTTCAATCCCCAGCACCCACATGGTGGGAGAACTCCAGTTCCAGGGGAATCCGAGACCCTCTTCTGACCTCCGCGGCGTTGCATGACACGGGTGCACAAACCTGCATGCAGACAGTACATTCATACACATACAGAAATAAATAAAATTAATAAAAAAAAATTTTTTTAATTTTTTTAAAAAGTCCCACTTTCTTCTGCTCTAAAATCTAAATTGACAAAACCAAAGAAAGACCCCATTACAAAATCTTCCCTCAAGGATGTATGTAACTCGAGATATCATTATCTACGCATCAAGTTGGGTAACTGAGGGAAGATGGGGAAGGTAGCAGTTGTGGAATCATTGTGCTGGGAGTCATTAGCCACCAACTGTCCATCAGGAATTGACACACCTCAGAAAACCAGGAAGAAAATAAGAATCTCTTTATAAAACAAATGTGATTTACAGTGAAGTTTCAAAAACACAATTTTTCAATGCAAGCTATTCTGGTTTGGGGTTCTGAACCACAAGATGAACAGAAAAAGAAATCTAGTACAGATAATATAGTGTGTAGAGGGCTATCAGTATAAGATAAGGACAGGGTGAAAGGCCATTATTATAAGAGAAATGATAAGTGTTATCATACCCCTCACCTAGAGAAAGGTGAAAGCTGGGTAGAAGGGTTGCCCACTGAGGGGAAGGGGGAAAAATGATTGATCCAATAAGATCTCCAGACTGTGTTCTGACGAGGAGAGATAAGCACGATTAAAGGAAAACATTAGATGGACAGCCCAACTTTGAGGTGCCAAATCAGACATATCACACTTTAAAATCTGTCTCCAGGATCAGTTCTTCAGAGCTCATTAGTGATCTGCCACTCTTGCAGGACACTCCATGACCAGCTAAGGAGAACCTGTGATTCAAAATGGCCATGATACCAAGGAAAGGCAGCCACACAGACCCGGGAATCCCAAGGACACCGAGTGCGGTGAAGAGAAAGTCTCATTGTCGCCATTTGTTCTTGTTATTTTCCAGGCTAGAGGTAGAAAATAAACAAAAACAAGGTTCCGCTCCTTTGGGAGGATCCAGTTGGAGCGCTCTCCAGAGCAGTAGCTGATTCCCCACAATCAGTTGAGTTTTGCTGTATAAAATTAGGATCAACTCATCCAAGGTAGACAGACACCGCGACCAGACAACTAATATCTTCTAGATGAAGATGTCATACAATAAATCAAATTAACACATGGAAAACCATGTCTTAAGAGGTACTTATTTTCCAATCATAATTTATTCCAGTCTCTTCCATAAAACTGCTTCTGTAAATTATCTTTATGAGTGTGCTGAAGATATTTTCGAAGATATTTTCTTTCTAATAGTTAAGAGTCAATTACTAGTTAAGAGTTCTTATATGTGTCTTTTAGTAAACACTGTGATTCTTCTGTCTTCTTCTCTAGACACTCAGCAGGGACACATTCTAGCACAGACGTGCTTTCATTCCTTGTCATAGTAGCAAAAAGCATGTCCATCATCCCCAAAGTTTCTAGGAGTTCTCTTTGGTAATCAATCTCTTTTTCTACAAGTCCTTGAAGTACTAAAAACTTTTTATCAACTACTGGTGACTGGCCAATCACAGGCAGATATATATCTAAAAAGAGAGAGAAAACACATTAGCTAAAAACATTTTGTTATACTAAGGGAAAATCAGTATTAAAAAAGGTATGATACTAAACATAAGACACTGAATATCAGTTATTTTATAATTAACTTAAGTTTATGAAAAGCACATTAATCCATCTGAGTAAATGCATTTAAAAAATATACAAATAAAAAAAATTTAAAAAATTAAAAAAAAAAATACACAAATATAGGGTAGAAAGGTCTTAATTAGGCCAGGCGTGGTGGCGCACACCTTTAATCCCAGCACTCGGGAGGCAGAGGCAGGTGGATCTCTGTGAGTTCAAGGCCAACCTGGTCTACAGAGTGAGTTCCAGGACAGCCAGAGCTACAGGAAGACCCTGTCTCAAAAAGACCAAAACAAAACAAAAAGAAAGGTCTTAATTTCATTTTCTTTTTTTAAATCATAAGCAAATTTATTTTAAATTATTTCATTTGTTCCTTTATTTTTATTATTTTTATGTGTATGAGCGTACTGTCTGCATGTAGGTTGGTACACCTGTGTTGTGCAATGCCTCGGAGGTCAGGAGAAGGCATCGGATTCCCCTGGAACTGGAGTTAAAGATGGTTCTTAGCTGCTATGTGGGTGCTGGGAATCGAACCCAGGTCCTCTGCAAGAGCAGTCGGTGCTCTTAACTGCTGAGCCATCTCTACAGCCCCTTAATTTCATTTTCGTGTTAAAAATTAGTCATGAGTTGGGGGCTGGAGAAATGGGTACTGGTAAAGTGCTTGTTTTGCAAGCAGTAGAACCTAGGTTTGAGTCCCAGCACCCACATAAAGAAAGCTGTAATGCCAGCCCTGTGAAGGCAAAGCCAGAGATCCCTCAGGCTTGCTGGCCAGCCAGTCTACCTGAATGGGTAAGTTTCAGGGAGACCCTCTGTCTGAAAAAATGAGGTGGAGAGTGACTGAGAAAGACATCTGACCTATACATGCACATTTACTTGTGTATGCACATTCATACATACACACAAACATGCACACACACACAAACACACAAATGTGAGGACTGAGGCAGTGAAGGGATCAAAGTAAGCCTGAAACAAAGCATGAAGTACCTGGCTACAGGAAGAAGTACATGGAGTACAGAAAGCCTCAAGAGTAAATAACTGCTAATCAAGAGAAGCACATCCAGAAGTTAGCTTTTAAAACTGATGGAGAAGCGGGGCGTGGTGGAGCACTCCTGTAATCCCAGCACTTGGGAGGTGGAGGCAGGTGGATCTCTGTGAGTTCAAAGCTTGTCTGGTCTACAGAGCAAGCTCCAGGCCAGCTAGAACTAAAGGGAGTCCCTGGCTCAAAATGACCCCCTCCCCAAATCAATCAAAACTGATGGAGATGGTATAAAATAAAGCAAATCAGGACTACAAAATGAACATTAAAGAAGACACTTGAGGCTGGAGAGCTGGCTCAGCAGTTAACAGCACTGGCTGTTCCTGCAGAGGTCAGGCGGGTTCAGTTCTCAGCAGCCACATGGCAGCTAACAACCTTCCATAATTCCAGTTCCACAGGGTCTGATGCCCTCTTCTGACCTCTGTGAGTACTGCATAACATACACTTACATACATGCAGGCATTACACTCATATGCATAAAATCAAAATATTAAAAAAAGAAGACACATGCCAGGCGTGGTGGCGCATGCCTTTAATCCCAGCACTCAGAAGGCAGAGCAGGCGGATCTCTGCAAATTCAAGGCCAGCCTGGTCTACAGAGAGAGTTCTAGGACAGCTGGGACTACAAGGAGACCCTGTCTCGAAAAGACCAAAAAAATAAAATAAAATAAATAAAAATTAAAAAAAAGACACAGGCCTAGAGAGATGGCTCAGCAATTAAGGGCACTGACTGCTGTTGCAGAGGACCAGAGCTCAATTCCTAGCACCCATATGGCAGCTAAAAGCCAACTATAACTCCGTTCTGGGGGTCTGATGACCTCTTCTGACCTCCGTGAGCATTGCACAACATGGTGCACTTCTATACATGCAGGCAATATATTTACACACATGCAATAAAAACTTAAGAAAGGTAAAATCACAAGAGCATAAGAATATGCAAATGGATGAACAAAAGAGACTTAGGAAAGAATCAAACATTTTCTTTTTTATTTATTTTTTTATATTTTTGAGACAGGGTCTCCCTTTAGTCCAAGCTAGCCTGGAGCTCACTCTGTAGACCAGGCTTCCCTTGAACCCACAGAGTTCCACCTGCCTCTGCCTCCCAAGTGCTAGGATTAAAGGTATGCACCATCATGCCCGGCAAGAATCAAACTCAGTAGACTAGCAAACATCTAAGATGAGTAAGAGAGGAAGAATAAAAATTAGAGAAAAAAACCCCCAACAAGATAGCAAGATTAGCACATACCTCTTAATACTAACTTTAAATATAAATATTTCTCTAAAAGGTACAAACTTGGGGCTGGGGACATGGCTCAGAGGTTAAGAGCATTTGCTGGCTGCTCTTGCAAAGGCCCTGGGTTTGAGTCCCATGGAGGCTAACAACCATTAGCAACTCTAGTTCCAGAGGATCCGACACTCTTCTGGCCTCTGTGGGCATTGCACACATGAGTACAATTACATACATACATACTAGCAAAACACTCATAAAGTTAAAAATAAGTAGCTAAAAACAAAAAAGATACAAACTTGTCTGTGTATAGTATAGCACAGGCCTATAATCCCAACACTTAAAGAACATACCTCCATATACATCCATCTAAACCACACATCCATACGACACACACACTAAAAACAAAAAGAAAACCAAACACATACCTACATACACAACCATCTAAACCACACATCCATATGACACACACACACACACACACACACACACACACACACTAAAAACAAAAAGAAAACCAAACAAAAAAATTATCCACCACCATCCTAGAGATTTATGGAGACTTTTCTCTGAGTTTAACTGCCCTAGTTCCATCAAGCAAACTCATGCCGCTGTTACTGCCTCACTACATCTTAAATTATGCCCGTACTTACAGGTTTTCTTTATTTTTAGGTTTTTTTAAATTTTATTTATTTTTTATGTGTATGAATGTACTGTCTGCATATAGGTCTGTGCACCTGTGTCATGCAATGCTGTGAAGGTCAGAAGAGGGGGTTGGATTCCCCTGCAACTGGAGTTAAAGACAGTTCTCAGCTGCCATGTGGGTGCTGGGAATCGAACCTGGGTCCTCTGCAAGAGCAGTCAGCGCTCTTAACTGCTAGGCCATCTTAAGTGCGGAGACTCAAACTCGAGGTCCTAGACATGCTAGGCAAATGTTCTACCCATGATCTACATACCCAGCCCTCTTAAACTACTTACCAATAATTATTTCGGCAACATTGATCAAAACAGGGGCAAATCTTGGCTGAGACAGATTCCTACAAAGCAAAATTTCTGTTTAATGAAACATGTGAACCTCAAAAAGAAAAAAAAAATCCTAAAAGGGATTTAATTGTTCTACTAGTTCTCTGTGAAGTAAAAACAGATGACTCTCACTTGTCAAAAAAGGATTTAAGGTGGAAAATCCAAGTGTCACAAGCATAAACGTACCTTATCAAAAAATTAAGAACACGGGTAATTTCCTTCTCATCCCGGCCTGCAAGAGCATTGGCAAGGACTCCTCTTCGATTGAGTTCCTTTATGATGGAAACTGTAACCTCGGGTGTCTTTATTACACAACTAGGCTATGATCCAAAAAGACAAAAGAAAATCACCACCTTGTACTAAAATTACCTGCGTCTCTTCACAATTCCAAGTCATGGTAAATCACAAACCTAACACTAAATGGTTCCCCTATACTCTCCTCACCTTTTTTATGACAGCTTCTCACTAGGCAGCCTTGGCTGCCTTGGAAATCCCTATGCAGCCCAGGTTGGCCTCAAACTCAAGATCTGCCTGCCTCCTTCCAAGTGATGGTATTACAGGCATGCACCACAACACCCAGAAACTGAAATGATTCTTTCAAATGCTCCTCACTAGCTGGCTACAGAAGTACACATGTATAATTCAAGTGCTGGGAGACAGAAACAAGAGGACTGTAGAGGTTCAGTGGCTAGTTAATCTAGCTAATCAGCGAACTCCCCGTCAGGTGAGGGATCCTGTTGCAACAGGATGCGAAACGTGAGGCAGACACCCAACAAGGACCTCTGGGCTCCACACTCAGCCTCTCACACACCAAATCAAAAAAGGAAAGAAAGAAAAAATAAAATGCTCCTCACTCACCTCAAGGACTCTGTCCAGTGCCTTTGAGATCCGGAAACTTTTCAAATACCTGTCATACAATTCTAGGTGCTTCTTTGTTGGCCTGTTGATCATAATGTCATCCTGAATGAAAAAGCAAAATTTATAGGAAGAAAACTAGTATATACGAAGTTCTGTTCAAAATAAACACTTTTATAGTAAAGTGGTACACTTTAAAACCAGAATTCTAAAAAAAAGAACCAGAGTTTTTTTCTGCTACATGACAAGTAATCCAAGTCTAGATGGCATAAATGTCATTTTATAATATGTTCCTACATGTATGATTTAAATTTATACAAGTGCCTCTATTCTGGGCAAATTACTCTCTCTCTTTTTTTTCTTCTTTTTCTCTATAGGCAGGAGGTAGGTATGATACTGAGTATAAAGAGAAATAAAAGATGACTCAGAGACAATAATCCTTGCATCTCTGGACACCACTGATGAACTTCTGGATCAATCAAAACTTCTTTACAGCTTCATCTTCTCAGATGCCAAAGGGGAGACATTACTGCCTGGAAGATCAAATCAACTAGTATTTGACAGATATTATTTTGAAAGTGATAAAGCACTGTATTATTTCATTATGATTCAGGCCATAAAGTCGCCCTTGTTCCCCATTATTTTCTAATGTCCCAAATCCAGCAGTGTAGACCAATTTTGATAGAATAAAACCAAAAATAAACCTAAGCTACCATGTAAGTCACAATTGTGGTGAAGTGCGACAACAAGGGAACTGCTGCTCTGAGAAACGTCGTGTTGATTCACTTGTATTTTACGTGTATGAGTGTTCTGTCTGTATCCATGCAAGTGCACCCATGTCATGCAATGCCCATGGAGGCCAGAAGACTATATGATCCCCTGGAACTGTAGTTATAGATGGTTGTTAGCCACCATGTTGGCACTAGGAATTGAACCCAGGTCCTCTGCAAGAGCATCCAATGCTCGTAACTGTTAAGCCATCTCTCCAGCCCCTCCCTCCACATTTATGTGTTTTGTCTGCATCTATGTAATACCCACAGAAGCCAGTAAAAGGCATCAGATCCCCTGGAATTGGAGTTACAGGTGGTTGTTAACTACCATGTGGGTGCTGGGAACTGAACCCAAGTCCTCTGGGTCCTCTATAAGAGCAGCCAGTGCTATTGACCACTGATTGGCTTATCCCTCCAGCCCTAAGAAATGTCACGTTTAAAAACACAATGAGGGCTGGAGAGATGGCCTAGTGGTTGAGAGCACAGACTGCTCTTGCAGAGGACCCAGGTTTGATCCCTGGACCCACATGGAGGCTGAGAACCGTCTTTGACTCCAGGTCCAGGGGAATTCGATGCCCTCTTCTGCCCTCTGCAGCACTGCACGACACGGGTTCACCAACCTACATGCAGAAAGTACATTCATACACATAAAAAAATAAATAAAATTTTTAAAAATTAAAAAAAAAACCACAATGAAAATACACAATTACCCGCTGCTTCATGTAATTTCTTCCTTTAATAAAGGTTCGATATGCAGGCCTCCTTCTCCTTGGAAGAGATTCCTTCTTTGTTTCAGATTTTCGGTGTTTAACACTCATTATTCCATTGGTCATTCCTACAACTATTGTCTCATCTTCATGCTAATAGTAAACAGAAAAATCAGTCAGTCCACTTCTAAACAATACTTGACAGTACTTTTACTACAAAATAACCTTTCTACCATGTCTGCTGCACTACACTATTACCCACAGTCCCATTCAGATGCAGACTCTTATCCAATGTTAGAGCAAAATCACTTTTTCCTCTATTCTCATAGATCCTCTTATCCTTCTAAAATCCTGCCAGGAAGTCTGTATAATAATACTGCTGATGCTACGGACTGTCATGGATGTCAATAAAATGCCAATGGCATCTTGACAAAAAGTGCAAAATAATTTTCTGTATTCTCTTAATAAAAGCAGAGAACACTGTCATGTCTTTCTATAAGTTTGCTCCCTAACAATGTTCTTAAATTTTCTTTTCCTCTTCCAGCTGATAGCTCTATATAATACATTCAAATATCCTGTTCCCCAAATGTGGTTCCTTGTGAAACCTGACAATGCACATTCCAGAAAGCAGAGTCTACAAAGAAAAAGGCCTTTGCACCAGGCATGGTGGCCTGTAATCCCAGAACAGACAGAGGCAGGTGGATCTCTGTAAGTTCAAGGCCAGCCTGGTCTACACAGTGAATTCCAGAACAGCTGGGGCTACAGGGAGACCCTGTCTCAAAAAGATCAAACAAAACAAAACTAGCAACAACAAAAGGCCTTTTCATTCTGTTATTTCTGCTGTCTTCTCTTTTCTGTGTACATGTGTGTCAGAGTCAGTCCGCCTTTCTGCAGTATTACCAAACCCTGGAGTTTGCTGCAGCAAGCTTTATCAACTTTCTAGTCCACCCTTTTACTTACTACAGAAGTCAGTGTGAGCTAAATATGAATTCATGTGAAGTTGTTATGAGGAAACTCATATTCTAGCACTTGTCTTAACTCAAATACCCAATGCGGCTATTCAAATCCAAAGATAAACCCCCAAAATTCCATTTCACTTTTATTTAATAGGTAACTATTCATAACAACTTTAAAAAAGAGCTTAAAGTACTTACAGAAAGTGCAAGACTTAAGATGGAAGCTGCATAATCAAAACTGTGGACTACTTTGTAGGAGGCTGTGCTATATACTTTGACTTTCCTAATAAAAAGAAAGCTTGGTCAAAAGTCATCTTGGCTGCGCATACAGTGTACTTACATCCACGGAGGTAAAACACTCATAAGTGTAAAATAAGAATATTTTTTAAGAAAGTCATCTTGGACATAAATATAAAATTTAAAGTTTCTGTTTTTTTGCAAAATAAATATATGAACATTAAAAATTACGTACAGTAAAGAGAAACATTAATTTTAATCACAAAGTATTACATAACTGAATTTCTTGAAAACCTAACTATATTGAATAAAGACTTTGACTACTTTAGCTTATCAAATAAACCAAAAGATGGATCATGAACAAAGATAAAATCTGGGGATAAACTCAAAGGCTCAGTGAATATACATACACCGTATGTCAAAAGAACAGGTTTTTTTTCAATCCCAGCATCACTGAATTTTGGGTCAAAAACCCTATGCTGGGGGTGGTGCGACCACTGTTTCATGCAGTCTACAACATTAGCAACAGCCCAGTCTCTGCACAGCAACAGCATTATAAGTCTTTTCATTAACTATGGGGAAGAAATGGAAACATGCAAATAAAATGATCACCAATAGACACATAAAAGTAAATTCTACAACTATGTGAGTAGTCAGAAGACAGAAGCAGAGGCAGGCAGATTTCTGTTGTCTCTGAGACAGAGGCCAGCAAGTGCCAGGCCAGACAGGGAGACCCATCCTGTCTCAAAAAAAAGTAATTTTACCTAAAACTTTTTTAGCCTTTTACATTTTTTTTCTTTTTTTTTGTATGTGTATGAATGTACTGTCTGCATGTAGGTCTGTGCACCCATGTTGTGCAATGCTGCGGAGGTCAGAAGAGGGTCTTGGATTCCCCTGGAACTGGAGTTCTCCTGGAATTGGAGTTAAAGACGGTTCTCAGCCGCCATGTGGGTGCTAGGGATTGAACCTGGGTCCTCTGTAAGAGCGGTCGGCACTCTTAATCGCTAGGCCATCTCTCCAGCCCCAAGCCTTTTTTTTAAGAAAAAAAATTTTTTTAAATCTTTTTGAGACAGGGTTTCCTTGTGGCTCCAGCTGGCCTTGAACTCAGAGATCCACCTGCCTCTGCTTCCCAAGTACTGGAATTAAAGGCGTGCACCACCAGGGCAAGCTAGCCTTATTTATTTATTTATTTATTTATTTATTTATTTATTTATTTGATGTATTTATTTATTTGGAGTTTTTCAGACAGTGTCTCCCTGTAGCCCCAGAAGTACTGGAATTAAAGGCGTGCACCACCAGGGCCAGCTAGCCTTATTTATTTATTTATTTATTTATTTATTTATTTATTTATTTGTTTATTTGATGTATTTATTTATTTGGAGTTTTTCAGACAGTGTCTCCCTGTAGCCCCAGCTGTCCTGGAACTCACAGAAATCCGCCTGCCTCTGTCTCTTGCATGCTGGGATTAAAGGCGTGACCACGCCTGGCCTAAGCCTCTTTTTTTTGGTCTTTTTCGAGACAGGGTCTCCCTGTAGCCCCAGCTGTCTTGGAACTCACTCTGTAGACCAGGCTGGCCTTGAACTCACAGAGATCCACCTGCCTCTGCCTCCAGAGTGCTGGGATTAAAGGCGTGCGCCACCACACCCGGTGACATGAGGAATTTTGATGCTTTAGTATGTACATTTAAAGAGGCTTAGGCTGCCCCACCACAGAGATACATGCACTGCCATGTTTATTTCAGCTCTCTTCACAATAGCAAGGAGCTGGAACCAACCCAAATGCCCCTCAACTGATGAGTGGATAGAGAAAATGTGGTACATCTACACAATGGAGTTCTATGCAGCAATAAAGAAAGATGACATCATGAGCTTTGCAGGAAAATGGCTGGAGCTAGAGGACATCATGCTGAGTGAAGTAACATAGTCCCAGAAAAACAAACGACGAATGGTATCCCTCATCTGTGGATGCTAGTGCCAATTACCTAGTTGTAAGTATTTCTTGTGCATGGCCCCTTGAGCTTTTGTCCAAAGAAGTTGGGAGTGAGGCATATTGGAAACAACAATAACAACAACAGAAAGGACTGCATCAAAGAACTGACTGAAACAGTGAACTTCTGCTCAAAACAGTCAACTTCCACATGGAGAATATTGAGAAAGACTGAGAAAGAGATGAAAAGCATGTTTGGCAGAATGCATGAGCTCTGGTGGGGTGGGGGGGACATGGGTCTAGATTTGATTAAAATATATATATATAAATTAAAAAAAAAACAAAAATAAAATAAAATAAAATAAAATTCCTTATGTCCATATATAGCTTGCATTTTATATACATATGTGTGTGTATAGATAGATAGATAGATAGATAGATAGATAGATAGATTATATATATATATATTTGTTGTTTGCTTGTTTGGGTTTTTGACAGGGTCACACTATATATAGCCCTGGCTAGGCTGGAACTGGCTATATAGACCAGGCTAGCCTGGAACACACAGAGATCTGCATGTGGGATTAAAGGCACACAACATCATACCCGGCACCCACATTATCTTTGTATTGAACAACACTGCTTTGAAACATCAACAGGTAGAATGCTTAAAACTGATATTTTACATGGTTTTTTGAGACAGAGTCACATATAGCCCTGGCTGGCCTTGAATTCATTAAAATATACTTGCCTCTGCCTCTTGCATGCTGGTATTAAAGGCATGGGCCACCAAGCTCAACCACACTATTTATTTACATTGACTTTTTTCAGTGCAGGGGATGGAACTCAAGACTTGGAGCATGCTGTGTTCTCTAACTACTGAGTTAGGCCCTAAATCCTAAACATCTACTTACAACTCATAATATTTGCACCATATTAATGTACAGAAATAGTCACACGAGGTTTTAAAGAATGTAACCTATAATATAGTCACTATATATATATATATATATATATATATATATATTTCAATATATATTCAGTGATCTTAAAAGAAACTATAGGTGCTGGTGGTGCACACCTTTAGTCCCAGCACTCTGGAGACAGAGGCAAGTGGATCTCTGTGCATTCAAGGCCAGCCTAGTCTACAGAGCAAGCTCCAGGCCAGCTGGGACTAAAGGGAGACCCTGCCTCAAAAATACAAAATAAATAAATAAATAAATAAATAAATAAATAAATAAAACTATAGGAAATAAGTTATTTAAAATAATTAATGTGCTGGGTGTGGTGGCGCACAACTTTAATCCCAGCACCCAGGAGGCATAGGCAGACGGATCTCTGTGAGTTCAGGCCAGCCTGGTCTACAGAGTGAGCTCTAGGCCAGCCGAGGCTACAGGGAGACCCTGTCTCAAAAAGACCAAGAAAAAAAAGGTCAAAACTATTTCAATTCAACAGATGTTTTTATCCCTTATGCAAATCATTAGAATGTTTACTTTACCACAAATTTTGCTAAAATAACTCATTTTCTCAAGCACAATAATGATGAACAAGGAAAG
This sequence comes from Rhizomys pruinosus, assembly GCA_009823505.1. Lineage (NCBI taxonomy): Eukaryota > Metazoa > Chordata > Mammalia > Rodentia > Spalacidae > Rhizomys > Rhizomys pruinosus. The sequence continues at coordinate 971,718 of VZQC01013084.1, read as the reverse complement.
TTAAAATGCTAACCTATCCAGTGAGCCAGAGAGGAGTCTCTGTCCAGAGCTGCTCAGACACAAACACGTCACAGTCTTGTGATGATTTTTCAAAGACACAAGCAACTGTCCTCCCTTTAACATGTCCCAGACTTTAACATAACGACCTCCTGAAAGAGAAATAACCATTAGTTTGATATTATACCTATATATTTCTTAGTTTACTGATCGGAAAAGCACTCTTCCTAGGCTCTCCCCAGGGTGAAAGCTAAGCGAGGGCTTCCGGAGGCAAATGGGCCGGCTTGCGTCCTGACCCAGCACTTACTGTGTGCCTACCAACAACAGTTCCTACCTCACAAAACTAACGTGACTGTGTTATTTCTTATTTTCTGTGCACAGAAAATAAAAAAAGGAGCTAAAAAATATTTTAAGAAAATTATTAATTCATTGTTTAAAACAAATACTATATAGCAACAGAAATCAATAGATACTGCTTCCTAAAATTTTATGAACCCTAACAAAATACAAGAACTCTCCTGTACTTTTAGTCTAAGACTTCAAAAGATCTTTAAAAGGTAATTGAGTCCAGGGGCTGGAGAGATGGCCTAGTTGTTAAGAGCGCTGACTGCTCCTGCAGAGGACCCAGGTTCGATCCCCAGCACCCACATGGTGGCTGAGAACCGTCTATAACTCCAGTTCCAGGGGAATCCAACACCCTCTTCTGACCTCAGTGGCACTGCACGACATCGGTGCACAAACCTATATACACACAGTACATTCATACACATAAATAAATGAATAAAAAAAATTTTTAAAGGTAATTGAGTCCCAATATATTTTTTTAAATTCAGCATCTTCTTTCAATAGAATGCCAAGCAAAGGCCTATGAGGGAAAACAGAAAAAGGAGTGTGTGAAGGAAAAGTGCCACTTTTTTTTTTTTTTGGTCTTTTTGAGACATGGTCTCCCTTTAGCCTCAGCTGGCCTGGAGCTCGCTATGTAGACCAGGCTGGCCTTCTCTCCCGAGTGCTGGGGTTAAAGGCATGCACCGCCACGCTTGGCAAGAGTGCCATTCTTTTTTTTTTGGTCTTTTCGAGACAGGGTCTCCCTGTAGCCCCAGCTGTCCTGGAACTTGCCTTGTAGACCAGGCTGGCTTTGAACTCACAAAGATCCGCCTGTCTCTGCCTCCCGAGTGCTAGGATTAAAGGCGTGCGCCACCATGCCCGGCAAGAGTGCCATTCTTAATTGCCCTGTCTGGGGCACAGGTTGAATCATGGTGTCCAATTTCCTACTATGTGTGGCAGCTTAAGAGAGACCAGTTTCCAACCACTTTCTCAGGGCTCAGAGCTATTAAGAGACTGTCCAAGGTAACAACTGGTGCCACTGTGGAAATTAGCGTACAGATTTCTGTTCTTCCTATCCAACTTGTTCTAATTTCTATTTCTCAAAACAAAAATTATGCCTGATAATGGCATAGTTATTTTTATATCAAATAGGTACTGGGAAAAGAGGACAAAACACATAAGGGAAAGAAGAAATATAAAGAAAGGTACCATGTATTTATGCTTTTTTTTTCTTTTCCAGACAGGGTCTTCCTACAGCCCCAGCTGTCCTGGAACTCACTCTGTAGACCAGGCTGGCCTTGAACTCACAAAGATCTGCCTGCCTCTGCCTCCCAAGTGCTAGGATTAAAAGCATGAGCCACCATGCCCGGCAAAAACATCAATAATTTTTTTAAAAATTTAATTTTCTCAAACTCTCAATTTTTAAGTTAATTTTTTAGATTGACACACAAAGGACTGGGGNTTTGGGTCTTATGTTCTTCTAATATAAACAGTTTATTGACAAATGAAAAAAGTCTGCTTCAACTACAATTATACAAATCCACTGTGGTAACCTAACCAAAACCCTCCCAATTCCAGTTTGGTGAAAAACGTACTAAGGCTTTTGTGTGTGTATGTATGTATGAGTCTTTTGCATGCATGTATATAGGTGTAACGTGTTGTGTTCAGTGCCCAAGTGGCCAGGAAGAGGTGTCGGATCCCTTGGAACAGGAGTCTCAGACAGTTGTTAGTGGCTATGTGGGTGCTGGAAACTGAACATGGTCCTCTGCAAGAGCATCCAGTGCTCTTAACCACTGAGCCATCTCTCCAGGCCACCACTGAGCCTTTTTAAACTCTGACTTATTTCTTCTTCCAAGCACAATTGGCTGTTTGCTAGATAGGAATGTTTCACCAAGGGCACCACATGAAAGAAGACAAGTATGATTCTAGCCCTAAAAGAATACTTCCAAAGCTGCAGCAGATCTCTTATAATAGAAGGGGTATAGGGGCTAGAGAGATGGCTCAGTGGTTAAGAGCACCGACTGCTCTTGCAGAGGACCCGAGTTCGATTCCCAGAACCCACATGGCAGCTAAGAACCATCTTTAACTTCAGTTCCAAGGGAATCTGATGCCCTCTTCTGACCTCCATGGCATTGCACTACACAGGTGCACCAACCTACATGCAGACAGTCCACTCATACACACACACACACACAAAAATAAATAATTTTAAAAAATAATAGAAGGGGTATAGATTAGACTTCTGGGATCAGATTTAAGAACATAATCTACTCAGGAAGGTGGATTTCTGTGAGTTCAAGGCCAGCCTGATCTACATAGTGAGTTTCAGGACAGCTGGGGCTGCAGGGAGACCCTGTCTCAAAAAAGACACACACACACACACACACACACACACACACACACACACAAAACCCACAAAAAAACAAAAAACAAAAACATAATCTAACCAGGCATGGTGCCACACCCCTTTAATCCCAACTCAGGAAGCAGACAGAACTGTGAGACTGAGGCTAGCCTTGTCTACATAGTGAGTTGTTCCACGCCAGCTAGGGTGACGAAGACGTCCTGTTTCAAAAATACAAAATAAAATAAACAATAATCTAAGCTCTAAAATTCTGGGATTTCAGACCTGCCACACACCAGTGTGCCTAGTTGAACCTTTTATTTCCATAGCTATAAATAGGGAGAAAGTTAACAACCTCATAGGATTGTCTAGGAAACTGAAAGATAATATGCATACGATAGCACAGGGCTAGTTCAGGTTAGTAATCAATAAATGACAAATATTGGCCTGCCTCGTTAGCAACTATTAAAGAAAAAAAAAAAAAACTCAGGTATATAATTCAAGAGAACACCAATAATTTAAAGTGACAAATGATTAAAAGAAAATCAAATATATTTGAGATGAACATTACTGGCAAAAGCTACTTTGAAAGCAATACCTGCAGACACCAGAAGGCCTCCAGAGGGGAAGAGCAGGACATTCTCCACAGGCTGCCCATGCTCCACACAGAGCACGTCTTTATTTGTTCGGGCATCGAACATCTTCACAGTATGATCATAGGACCCTGAAATGGCAATGTTTGTATTATGTGAATTCTGCTTTACAGAAATTGTGTACATTCATATATAAATATTAGAAGGAGAAAAACATTAGGTGAGATTTTACTGATTTTTTGCCATTTTCATACTAGATGAATGTATATTTATAGACAGTGCTCCAACCTTCCACACTACTAATGGGTTTCTGAATCTCTGCATAATACTACACAGAATCCAATTCGCTCTGATCCTCAGACTCCCATCGTCACATAATCACCTGGGGCTGTATAAGCACCCACAAAAAATGAGCTGCACCTAAAGTCTTATGGTTGCTAGGGGCAACCTAAAAACCAGGATACCAAGTCTACTGTAGTCTGACAGTCTATCGAGCTCTTAAAACATCTTTAAGATATTTCCAAACACATTTAGAGGACAACAAAACCCACTATCAAGAGAAGAAAAAGAAGAAAATAAAAAATAATGGACTTCAGTCAAAACCTACAGACAGCTTTCACCAGAATGAAACACTGACTAAAGACAATGGGAATTAAACCTAGAGCCCTGTACATACTAGTTCTCTAACATGAAGTTATACCCTCCAGCTCTATTTAAAAAAAAAAAAATTAACTCCCCCACTCCCCCACCCCAAAGGATCCATAGGCCTGGACCCTGAAGTGGAAAGAGTACACTAACCTGTTACAAAGAGATCTGGGTTCAGTTTGCTGGCACAGCCACACCTCACATAATCAGAATGTTCTTTGAATGTCAGAATTTCTTTGGCATTTGGAATGTCCCATAGTTTAACTGTATAATCATCAGCCCCAGAGACCACATGGTATTTGTCAGCTGTAAAATCTACTGTGTGAACTGCTCTGAAAAGATCAAACGTCGATACATTACCAAGCAAGATAAAAATTCCCTTTCTTGCATTTTCTAACACACAATGTTCCTTCTGAGATTTGTTTGTTTCTTGAGACACTATGTACACCTAGCTGGCCTGGAATTCAGATCTGCCTGCCTCTGCCTCTGCTAGGATTGAAGGTATGTGCCACCTTCCTTCCTACATTTGAAAAATCATGACCAATCAAACAAGCAAGCAAACAGCAAAAACCTTTAGCTTCATGATGGCCAGATGGCTCAGCAGGCAAAGACTCTTGCTGTCAGGCCTGATGACAACCTGAATCTGATTCCAAGGAGAGAACTTACTCCTACAAATTGTCCTCTGACCTCCACATGCATGTCATGGTAAGTGCTTACCCACATACATAATAAAAAATTAAAAACTCAGGCTGGAGAGATGGCCTAGCGGTTAAGAGGGCCAACTGGTCTTGCAGAAGACCCGGGTTCGATCCCCAGCACCCACATGGTGGCTAAGAACCATCTTTAACTCCAGTTCCAGGGGAATCCAACACCCTCTTCTGACCTCTGCGGCACTGCACAACATGGGTGCACAAACCTACATGCAGACAGTACATTCATACACATAAGAAATAAAATTAAAAAAAAATTAAAAACTCAGCTTCAGAAAATAGAAACTATTTATGAAAGAAAAGAGGAGAAAATGGAAAACTCTTTAAATAGGTATCTGCCTCTAAGCCAATGTGAAAATATAACACTGGCAGGGAGGGGTGGTACACCCTTTCAATTCCCACACTTGGGAGGCAAAGGCTGGTGGATCTCTGTGAGATCAAGACTAGCCTGGTGTAATACTGTTACTATTATGTCACCAAGAATATTATGGAAGAGCCTTAAAATCATATTTTCTAGACTGTTAATAATTAATGAAAAGCAAGTTCTAAGTGTTGTAGCAAAATTCAGAGTTCTGGAAAGACTTGCCACAAAGAATTTCTGTTAGAATTTATGTTCTCAGTGCTTCAACGAAGGGGCTACAAACATCCTGATAGTTTACAAAAAACAAAACAAAACAAAACAAACACCTTTTGACACTTTAAATAAATAGCAGATTTCAGCAATGACACTGGTAATCCTAGACAAAGTCATAAAGGTCAATACTACAAATCAAAGAAAAGAAATCTGAGTTGGCTTCGATATGAGAGGACCTGAGATGGTCCAGGCCTAATTGAGCAGTCATTTAACTGAGGGGCCTTCAGATCAGTGGACTCGGGTCTTCAATTGGGTCACAGACCCACTGAGACATTAATGAAAGCCACAGCACCTCTCCTAAATGGGCATTTTCTAAAATACCTCATACAACGACAGAGAGGTCATGAGCTCCACGAAGTGACCGTGGAACTCAAGTTATGCTCTTTGTTTCAGAAGAGGAAAGAAAATAATACAGGTATAGTCTTCATAAAATTACTATGTGCTTACTCAAAGCCTAGAGACAGAGCTTTCTCCAGAACAAGATGAATTAAAACAAAACCAGATAAAATGAACTCTTACTTTGTATGGCCTTCAAACTGCCTGAGGGGAGCCCGCCCACCGATATCAAAAAGTTGAACTACACCATCTTCACTACCGGCGACAAGCAACTGACCATCCTGTCGAAAAGTAGCACAGTATGCTGTGTCCTTAAAACGGGAAAAGGTTTTTATAGGTTCTTGAGAGTACCGGCCATAAATGTGAATCTGTAAGATAAAAAACAAACAAACCAGTATTTCACTAGATGGCTTAGGATCAGCAGTAAATGATTTAAAATGAAAACAAAGACATTTACTATTACACTCACCCTAGAAGAGGCTGTAACCGCATAGTTATATGGAGGCTGAGGAGAAAAGTCTACTTTGGACACTGCACCAAATTCTTTAATCTGAACAGGGGTCTTAATGAAAAAGAACACAAAGAATTAACAAAGCTGCAATGGAGAAGGGGGCATACTTAAGCACTATATAATTTCTTCCAGATCATTTCTTTTTCTTACTAGCATTTGGATAGAAATATGAGGGAAAAGAAAAGAGAAAGGGATGAAGAAAGTAAAAGAGGTCCACAGCCAATCACCTGGACGATCCTGAACATGGCTGGAAACCCCACCCACCGTCTCTTCAACTGCTGTGTACTGCAATCCCCACCAATAAAAAAGTTATGCTGGCTGGGCGTGGTGGCACACGCCTTTAATCCTAGCACTCGGGAGGCAGAGGCAGGCGGATCTTTGTGAGTTCAAGGCCAGCCTGGTCTACAGGGTGAGTTCCAGGACAGCTGGGGCTACAGGGAGACCCTGTCCAGCATGCATTTAATTATGATCTAAATTCACACAAAAACAGACTGTGAAGATAGTTCTATATCTTGCTTTCTACTCACTCATCCACCATAGCTATCTTTTCATGTAAACAATAAATTTACCATCCATTTTTATAAAGAGATACGATAATTTACTGAACCAGTCTACTACTAATGGATATAGATTTTTTTCAAGAATTCTAATATTACACTGAACATTTCAATTAATATTTTTTACACATCCTAGCAAACTTTTGGAAATGCATTTATGATTTTTCAAGCTGTGAGAGTTTAAGGCCAACTTTATTTTATGTTGGTCTTTTTTGGTCTCCCTGTAGCTGAAGCTGGCCTGGAACTCTCTACGTAGACCAGGGTTGGCCTTGAATTCCCAGAGATCTGCCTTCTCTGCCTCAGCACTCCTGGCTAGAGACAACTTTAAAATGATTACAGATATTGCCCATTTCCCGCTTTCAATTTTGTTTTCGTTTATTACCAATACAGCAGAGGAAAACAGTTTTATTTGGTTTTATGTTGCTGTTTCATCTTTTTCCAGAAAGAGTCCCAAATAGCTCAGACTGGCCTCAAACTGGCCTCAAACTCCCTATGCAGTCAAAACCTTGAACCTCTGATTCTCCTGCCTCTATCTCTCAACTGCTGGTATATAGCACCAACCCAGTCTGTGCAAGCCTGGTTATCAAACCCAGGCTTCAGGCAAGCACTCTACCAACTGAGTTACATCCAAGTTATAAGTAAAACTCAGCCTCTTTTAGTGTATTTATGGACCAATTTTATTTCTTTTTCTATTAACTTCCCACTCAACTTTTTTCCAGCTTTCTAGATTTTCAGTTTTTTTTTTTTTGTTTTTTTTTTTTTTTGGGGGGGGGTGGTTGAGACGGGGTCTCCCTTTAGTCTCAGCTGGCCTGGAGCTCGCTATGTAGACCAGGCTGGCCTTGAACTCACATATATCAGCTTGCCTCTGCCTCCCAAGTGCTGGGATTAAAGGTGTGCGCCACCACGCCCAGCCTAGACACATATTCTATATGAAGCATCTGCAGGGCTAAAATGATTAGGCACTATGGACCTTTATATAAAAATGAGTAACAAGGTATTCACCCCAACTATGGACTTCTCAGACGTTGTTTTTAGTTAACCCTTCTGCCAGCATATGGTAGAGAAACTGACATAAATGCATAAATAAGTGTACGAATCCCCTCCTCCCTCATTTTCTCTCATACTTTACCTTATAGTTGTTCCAGTATAGGGTATCCTGGGTGATTTTTTCACCAAGTACAGGATATGTTTGGATAGCTACAGGTTTATAACCAGCCATGATTTCATATAATTGTACTGTTGTCCAAAGGTCAATAATCTGGAACTGATATAAAAAATAACTAGTAAAAGCCTTACATCTGAAAAAGAACATATTTTAAAGCACATATTATTTATCAACTTTTAAACAAAGGTAGGATTTTCATTCCGGTTTCTTTCAGGAGGCTATGAGAAACTTCGTGAATTAAGAGACCAATAAACCATTTAACTATAACTTCAGCAAAGATATTCAAAGAATAAAGATCAGGGCTACCATACTGCACCATCTGTACTCAGAGGCTATAAATGTAAGTTCTCACACCTATGTGACTAGTCTGCAATTCTTCAAACATGTTTTGTTTTGTTTTGTTTTGAGACAGGATATCCCTGTAGCACCAGCTGTCCTGGAATTCATAGAGATCCGCCTGCCTCTGCCTCCTGAGCGCTGGGATTAAAGGCATGCACCACCACCCCTTAGTCTGTGTGATGCTTAATCCTGGGTGTCAACTTGACTGGACTAAGGAACAAATAAGAGAAAAAGGATCTTCGGATTGGACTACCTCAACCCGGATGGCCCACCCCAAATGTGGGCATTACCTTCTGCTGGCAGGCAGTATTAAAGGCCATGCCAGAGGGATCTGGTCCCTTTTTTCCTGAGGCTTGCCTCTCTCTCACTGGTGAATTTGTCTTGCTGCTGTGATCAACCTTATGGATCCTAGCGTGTACTGAGACTGGCAGATCTCCTGGAATCCATCCGGCCTTCAGCACCAGATTGGGACTACTGAGACATCCAGCCTTGCGGACTGAGCAGTTCCCTGGATTCTCAGCCTCTCCAGTGCGGCGTGGCTACTGTTGGACTCCTTGAACTCTGTCACGTGAGCAAATCAATAAATTGTATATAGCTATATATTCGTCCTGTTGCTTCTGTTTCTTTAGAGAACCCTGACTAATACAGTCTGCAATTCTTGAGAATAAATCTGACTCAGCCTTCCAGTAGGCAAACCAGAAAGAAGCATGCAGACCTAGAACATTGATTTTCTTCCTTCCTTCCTTCCTTCCTTCCTTCCTTCCTTCCTTCCTTCCTTCTCTTTCTTTCCCTCCCTCCCTCCCTCCCTCCCTCCCTTCCTTCCTTCCTTCCTTCCTTCCTTGTCTTTTAAGACCCTCCCAGCTGGCCTGGTGCTCACTATGTAGACCAGGCTGGCCTTGAACTCACAGAGATCTACCTGCCTCTGCCTCCCAAGTGTTGGGATTAAAGGTGTGCACCACCATGCCCCGCTAGACTTGACTTTCTAAAAGCCAAAAGAATCCAAGAAGAAAGGAGAACAAAGTTAATACGTTAGTGTAGGACCTTAAAATTACAAGGAATGCTGACAGAGGGTAGAAAATTATTGTCAAATAGTTTAAATTAGGAAAGAAAACTAAAATAGAGCAATTCTAAGTTAAAGGGCAGAAAAAGATTTTAAAACTGAATTAAAGTTCTTAACACACAAGCCAAAACATCTTCCTAGATCTATTCAACTGAAAGACAGGGGATTTTATCAGATGAATGATTATTGCAATGCTACTCTCCACCCATTCTGAAAAGCCTGAGAAAGTAACATCAGTAACACTAAAACAAACACTTATGGCATGTTCCACAGCAAAACAAGATTATGGGGTGGAGGAGGACTTTCTCAATCAATCAAGCACCTATACTACAATGTACAGGAGACAGTTCTAAGCACTAGGAATATGATGTTAAGAAACAGGCAAGATCTCAGATTAAGAGTCTCTTCTGTGATTAGTGACTGGGTCCACTAGGAATCTACTACACTCAGTCTTATGTGTCCTTTCTCCTCATTCCTAAAACTCAAAAGTATTAACAAGATTTCATCTGTCAAATATTTCTCCGTGCTGTGTATGTGCACACACCTGTGTGTGAGCATGTATGTAAGGGGCAAAGGTTGATATTAGGCATCTCTATTGTTCTCTATGTTTTTTGAGTCTCTCCTTGAACCTGGAGCTTATCAATTAACTAGACTAGCTAGTAAGCCTAGCTACTGGGGGTGGGGGTGGGGGTCCTCCTGTCTGCTTCCCATCAAAAGGATTACAGGCATGCTCTGCCACACCAGGTTTTTATGTGGCGGCTACGGACCCAAACTCAGGTCATGATGTTTGCACAGCAAGCACTTTATCCACTGTTATCTCCCCATCCCTTCTCAAAGATTTCTAAACTTCAAGTCCACTTTGCCCCCAGTTGCAGTGCCCTAGTTCAGGTCTTCTTGACTACTGAAGTAGAAGCAACATTCTCACACCCATCTTTCAAAAAGTTATCAGCTAGCCATTACTACAAAATCCCTTTTATTATTAGCTGTTTATTGTTCTCCTAACCCATCATTTTCATTCACGCTTCACGTTTGTGTTATGTGTACTCTCTCCCAGGCATGCCCTCTCTGACTAGCTATTCCCTATTTAAGGATCTCCTCAGGAATAAGACTGTCCTTCAAGAATCCTTCTCTGCCCTCTGAGACTGTCCTCTGATCCTATTTAGCTCTATTTTGTTGGTGAACATAATCGCACTGCATTGTATGTAACCATCACTTTTCTTTTTTAAATGGAACAATGTGTTGAGAGTATCTGTTTTGAAAAGTGCTCAAATAATGATCATTTAAAAAATTACAAGGAAGCCGGGCATGGTGGCACACACCTTTAATCCTAGCACTCAGGAGGCAGAGGCAGGTGGATCTTTTTGAGTTCAAGGCCAGCCTAGTCTACAGAGTGAGTTCCAGGACACCTGGGGCTATAGGGAGACCCTGTCTTAAAAAGACAAAAAACAACAAAAAATTACAAGAAAAAGCAGGGCATGGTGGTACATGCCTTTAATCCCAGCACTTGAGAAGCAGAGGAAGGCAGATCTCTGGGAGTTCAAGGCTAGCCTAGTCTACATAGTGAGTTCCAGGCCAGCTGGGCTGCAGGGAGACCCTGTCTCAAAAAGACAAAGACAAAAATAAATAAATAAATAAGCAAATAAATATTACATGAGGAAAGGAAGTGTTGTGCAAGTTTCTATGGGAAAATACAAAATCAAAATCCCAAATGATCGCAAACATTTTCTGTTAAAAGCCAATGGTAGCCGGACGTGGTGCTGCACAACTTTAATCCTAGCACTTGGGAGGCAGAGGCAGGCGGATCTTTGTGAGTTCAAGGCCAGCCTAGTCTACAGAGTAAGTTCCAGGACAGCTGGAGCTACAGGGAGACCCTGTCTCAAAAAGACCAAAACAAAACAAAAAAGCCAATGGTAAATATTTTAGGATTGGCCAAACAAGAGGTAAAATAGAAGGCATTCAGTAGTTACTTATATAGCAAAAACAGAAAAAAGTTCCCATGTTTTACAACATCTTCCCCAATAATTACAATTTTGTTGTTTGTGAAAGAGAAGAATGGAATTGAGAGCAAGAGATATTTCATTTAATTCCAAGTCAAAGTCAGTGTGCTAAGATCATCTGAAAAAAGCATTTTTGGTTCAGTAGATACAAAACAGGCACTAAGACAGATCTGCCCCCAGTCAGTCCCCTTTGTTCTTACTATATACGAGAAGAGGACGGCCCAAGTCTACCTTTCAAGAAATAAAAGCTTTTAAAGGAAAGATGTGAGGAGCAGTAGTAGTCAGTGGCTTGCCTGATTACGAAATGAGGAATAGCACTGGTGGGGTGTGGGGGACGACAGGGTGCAAAAATCAAGAGGTGATATGAAAATGAATGGGAGGAAAACGATCGGGCTGAAGTCAGGACCCAAGAAAGCTAGCACCACTGCAACACAAGGCAGGCTCCCAAATAAATGCAATATAGTAACTGAGAAATTGGAAGATGTTTAATTCTACATGGAAAGAATATGCTTCGTAACACAACATGCTACTTGAGCATAAAAGTGAGGGCGTGGTGGAGATAGAGAAGAAAACTGGGCCATTCTCAAGTGAGCGAACCCTCTAAGACAGGAAGAATTCTGCCCATGGCTTTGGAGAAGTGTGGATTACTCCGGAGACTGACAGCGGTAGGCCTGAGCCACCACGACTGCAGAGGAAAGCCTGGGTTGAAATTACGCCATAGACCCTAAGAGGCAAGGAACCTCAGTACTGCGGAGCATGGGAAGCCAGAGCAGCATGCTGGGCCACAGCAGGGACCGCACCGAGCCACCGCCTTCCTGGGAGCAGTCTTCACCTACCTCTGTGAAGCCTCTAGGGTCCGCCGAGGCACCTCGATCCCCAGGACGACTCCCTGGATTTTCCCAGTTCCCTACCGCAAACTGCTCTGAACCACTGGCTCCAAAATCACGCGGAACCTCTAGGAACCGGCAACACTGGCAGAGGACAGTGTCGCGGGAAGATGACGTTAGCGCCTGCGCAGGAGCCGCACTCAGCATGCTGAGTGCAGCACTTCTCGGATTGGAGAGGCCGCTCCATCTGCGGGGGGCGTGGTCGGAGGCCTTGGCGGGGCCTTGCTAAACTGAAGCGACTCCTAGTTCTCGGCAGGGTGGGCGCCAGAACCTAGGGAGGACAGAAAGAAAGCTCTGGAAGTCTTCTTACCTGCACTGAATGTTTTGTGGGGTGTTTTGCCATAAGACCAAAGAAAATAGGAAGTGACGTCGCGTCCCGGCCCAGTCCGGGCTCAAGGGCGGCGGGGAGCGGGCGGCGGCCCCTGGAAAGCCCGGGCGGGGCTCTACGGCCTCGGGGGTCGCGCGGGCCTCCTGGATCCCGGGGTCCTCCTGCTGCACGTGAGCCGGGGACAGAACGGACTTCCCGCTCCACACTTCGGGACACCTGTGCCTGTGAGACGCCTTTCATTTTCATAGCATCTTCCTCCCCTTTAGGGCAATTCCGGCGCTCCTGCGATTAGCTTCCACGGGGGACACGGCTGCCCACTTACCGCTCCCGTCCCCGGGCTCTGGCAGGCCCAGCCGAGCCTAGCTCCCCTTGGCCTTCCGTAACTCTTTCTCATCTCCTCTTCTTTGTCACCCGTTCCCCCTCTTTTGCTGCAAATTTTTGGCTCACCGAACATCTTTTAGAGTGGTGTCGAGATTAGAGTTCCCTCCATTTTGCTCTTCTCTCCTTGAAGACTGCTAATGCCCCGATTTAGAAAATGGGGCTAGGAAGAATATTAGAAGTGATTATTTTAACCCCCTTATTTGATAGATGATTGAGTCTCAGGAAGCGCATGCGACTGATTTATGTATCCAGGGTTGCTAATTAGTAGATGATGAAATTGGAAAACCAGATCCAATCACAAAACTTGGGGGGGACATGATGTAAAAAGTGTTAACTTTCTGATCAGAAAGTTACGGAGTACCTGGTAGGATCGAGTACTGTTTTGTGTGCGGTGACTAGTAAGAGTGGTCCCCATCTGACAGTTTTTTTCCACTTAAGGGAGTTTGAAAGGAAAGAGAATAACAAGTGTTAACAAAGATACATCCAGGGGCTGTGAGCTCAGGGGAGTAGCAGTCTCCCCAGCTGTGCATAGATGAATAGAGGAATTTTTTTTTTCCTCCAGAAACAGTTTATGCTGTGCACCATCTTCAGAGGCTTCTCATTGCACCTGCATCTCTACTCGAGTCACTAAACTGATTTTCTGTTCTAGTTTCCTCTGCCAAAAATGTATTAACTTTGTTAACCTCAACTTTTTTCTGACTGTAGTATTCCACTCTTTTTCTCTAAGAGGCTTTCCATTCTTCTATTGCAGTTGCTTGCTTATTTTATTTATTTATTTGTTTGTTTGTTTATTGTATAAGAGAGTAATGCCTGCATGTAATTGCATCCGTGTTGTGCAGTGCCGGAGTGGAGTCAGAAGAAGGTGGCAGATTCCCCTGGAACTGGAGTTACAGAAGGTTTGTAGCCACCAAGTGGGCACTGGAAACTGAACCCGAGTCTTCTGCAAGAGCAGTCAGTGCTCTTAACTGTTGAGCCAGCCCTCCAGCCCACTGTTGCTTCTTTAATGGTCAAGGGAATGGAGTTCACTGAGGAGGATAGATTTCTCTTGTTGTTGTTGTTGCTGTTGTTGTTATTTTGTCTTTTTGAGACAAAAAGGTGCAGTAAGCTGTCACATGAAAAAATTAACTGGACATTCATTTTCTTCTTGTTTCAAGTGATTGTATATATTTGGTATGGTCATATATCTTGGAATACCAATCCACAGTTGATGTTTATTTTTTTTTAATTTTTTATGTGTATGAATGTACTGTCTGCATGTAGGTTTGTGCACCTGTGTCATGCAATGCCATGGAGGTCAGAAGAGAGTGTTGGATTCCCCTGGAACTGGAGTTAAAGACAGTTCTCTGCCGCCATGTGGGTGCTGGGGATCGAACCCAGGTCCTCTGCAAGAGCAGCTGGGCGTGGTGTTTCCCACGCCTTTAATCCCGGCACTCTGGAGGTAGAGGCAGGAAGATCTCTGTGAGTTCAAGGCCAGCCAGGTCTACATAGTGACTTCCAGGACAGCTGGAGCTACAGGGAGACCCTATCTCAAAAAGACAAAAAAAAAAAAAAAAAAGCATTTCCGAATACTGTTCTTACAATCGTGAGTAGAATGGGCAGGTAATTATGTTCATCTAAGAGGTATAGTGAGTTCAAGGCCAGCCTGGTCTACAGAGCGAGTTCCAAGACAGCTGGGGCTACAAGGAGACCCTGTCTCGAAAAGACCAAAAAAAAAAAAAAGGCAAAGTACATGAATCAAGAGAAATCTATCCTGCTGGGCATGGTAGCGCATGCCTTTAATCTTAGCACTTGGGAGGCAGACGCAGGTGGATCTCTGTGAGTTCAAGGCCAGCCTGGTCTACAGAGTGAGTTCCAGGACAGCCAGAGCTACAGAGAGACCCTGTCTCAAAAAGACCAAAAATAAATATTACAGGGCCAGACAGATGGCTCAGTGGGTAAAGGTGCTTGCCACCAAGCCTGATGACCAGAGTTCTATCCCTGGCACCCACTGGTAGAAGGAGAAAACTGACTCCTGAAAGTTGTCCTTGGACCTCACATGAACATTGTGACATGCACAATAAATAAACACAACTTAAAAGTTTTAAAAATTTTTTTGTAAAGCCCTTCGCTGCAAATCACAGATGTTAAAGAACACAGTACTACTAATAAACTTAGCTATCAAAAAAAACCAACATTTTCAAAAATGAATCAGGAATAAGATATTAAAGGTTTGGTTTTTTTTAGGGGGGGAGATGCTCTTTTTGAAATAGGGTCTCCCTTTAGTCCTAACTGGCCTGGAGCTTGCTCTTTAGACCAGGCTGGCCTTGAACTCACAGAGATCCAGCTGCCTCTGCCTCTGAGTGCTAAAACCAACATTTTCAAACATGAATCAGGAATAAGATATTAAAGGTTTGTTTTTTTTTTAGGGGGGGAGATGCTCTTTTTGAAATAGGGTCTCCCTTTAGTCCTAACTGGCCTGGAGCTTGCTCTTTAGACCAGGTTGGCCTTGAACTCACAGAGATCCAGCTGCCTCTGCCTCTGAGTGCTAGGATTAAAGGCGTGTGCCACCATGCCCAGCTAAGGTTTTTTTTTTTTGGTCTTTTCAAGACAGGGTCTCCCTGTAGCCCCAGCTGGCCTGTAGACCAGGCTGGCTGGCCTTGAACTCACAAAGACCTGCCTGCCTCTGCCTCCCGAGTGCTAGGATTAAAGGCGTGTGCCACCATGCCCAGCTAAGGTTTTTTTTTTTTGGTCTTTTCAAGACAGGGTCTCCCTGTAGCCCCAGCTGGCCTGTAGACCAGGCTGGCTGGCCTTGAACTCACAAAGACCTGCCTGCCTCTGCCTCCCGAGTGCTAGGATTAAAGGCGTGTGCCACCACGCCCAGCCCAGCTAAGATATTAAAGTTTTAACTTGAAAGTTTATTTTCATTGATAGCCAAATCTTTTGTCCATTTGGCAATATTCGGATATAGGAAAGGGGAAAAGCTTACTGCAGTGTGTCAAACATAGTGATAAAGATGTGCTATAGTTCATGGCTCTTGTCAGGCTCTAGTAAGATTAAATGGTGATGTCTCTTTATGCAAATGAAACTTGCTCGAGACAGGTTCAGTAACTTGTACACATCACACAATTAATAAATGGCAAAGCTTGGGTCCATACCTAGGTCATGTATCTCTGACTATTGTACACTTTCTATTATGTATGGATGCTTATAAGAGCACTGTTTGGGGGGCTGGAGAGATGGCCTAGCAGTTAAGAGCGCCAACTGCTCTAACAGAGGACCTGGGTTCAATCCCCAGCACCCACATGGCAGCCGAGAACCGTCTGAAACTCCAATTCCAGGAGAACTCCAGTTCCAGGGGAATCCGAGACCCTCTTCTGACCTCCGTGGCATTGCACGACACGGGTGCACAAACTTGCATGCAGGCAGTACATTCATACACATACAGAAATAAATAAAATTAATAAAAAATTAAAAAAAAAAGAGCACTGTTTGGATGCTTGATTCAAAATGATTATATACTTATACTTAAGGTAATATGCTACTTTAAATTTTCTAATTTTTTTCTTTCAGATTTTTTAATATCCCAGGTCCAAGAATACACTGGTTAACACTCTTAAAAAACGAAGAAGAAATCATGAAGAAATCTTTTAATTGTTGAAACCATTATTGAAACCATGGCTACATCAGCAAATTTGGACATTGGGGCCCAGCTGATTGTGGAAGAGTGTTCGAGTAGCTATAGTCTTTCTGGCATGCCAGACATCAAAATAGAACACCCACTGGACCCAAACTCAGAAGAAGGACCAGCTCAGGGTGTTGCCATGGGAATGAAATTCATATTGCCTAACCGATTTGATATGAACGTGTGTTCTCGATTTGTGAAGTCCTTAAATGAAGAAGATAGTAAAAATATTCAAGATCAAGTTAACTCTGACCTGGAGGTGGCATCTGTCTTATTTAAAGGTTGAAAGTTATGGTATAAATATCCACATTTGCTTTTATTTGGGTGATTTTGTTCTGTTTTATTTTTCTTTATCATGAGACTTAGAGTTGAAGATCTTAGAAGTTTGTCTTTAATATAATTTTCAAGAATCTCACAGAAACCAAAATTAAATAGTTTTCTGTTGGTTTTTACATTTTTTCTTGCCTTTATTTACAATTTACCTAATTAAATTATTTTAAGTGAATCTTTTAAAGTAATAGAAAAGTGGAGGGGGGGCATGGAGAGATCATTTAGTGGTTAAGAGCAGTGGCTGCTCTTGCAGAGTAGAGAACCCAGGTTTGATTCCCAACACCCATGTGCAATTCCAGGGGACTCTGATGCCCTTTTCTGACCTCTGTGGGCATTGCATGACGGAAGTATACTTGACATACATACATACATACATACATATAAAAATATTTTAGCTGGGCATGGTGGCACATGCCTTTAATCCCAGCACTTGGGAGGCAGAGGCAGATGCAGGTGGATCTCTGTGACTTCAAGGCTTGCCTGGTCTACACAGTGAGTTCCAGGACAGCTGGGACTACAGGGAGACCCTGTCTCAACAAGACCAAAATAATATAATAATAATAATTTAAAATAAATAATAGAAAAGAGGCTGCTCTTGCACAGCATCTAGGTTCAGTTCCCAGTGCCCATGTAGCAGCTCACAACCACATGTAACTCCAATTCCAGGGGACCCAACACCCTCCTCTGGCCTCTGTGGGCACCAGGCATGCACATGGTGCACATAAACTCAGAAGCACACACACATAAAAATAACAAGTAGATCTTTAAAAATAAATTCCTTGTTCTTTTTCAAATTTAGTTAATATTTTATTTGATGAATAATTTGTACTAACTTCTAATACTTTAATTTGAGAATCTTTTTTGTTTTGTTTTGGTCTTTTTGAGACAGGGTCTTCCTGCAGCCCCAGTTGTCCTGGAACTCGATGTGTAGACAGGCTGGCCTTGAACTCACAGAGATTCACCTGCCTCTGCCTCCCGAGTGCTGGGATTAAAGGCATGCGCCACCACGCCTGGCTTTGATTTGTTTTTTAAGAGACATGGTCTTACTGTGTATCTCTGGCAAGCCTGGAAACTTGCTATGTAGACAGGCTGGCCTGGAACTTAGATCAGCCTTCCTCTACTTCTTGAGTTGAGGCAGATTGCTGGGATTAGAGAAATGTACCCACCCCTAAAGTTACTTTTTGTTTTTTGGTCTTTTTGAGATAGGGTTTCCCTGTAGCCCCAGCTGGCCTGGAACTCGCTATGTAGATCAGGTTGGCCATATGGAGATCTGCCTGCCTCTGCCTCCCAAGTGCTAGGACTAAAGCCATGTGCCACCACACCTGGCTTAAAGTCACTTTTTTTTTTTTTTTTTTTTTGAGACAGGGTCTCCCTTTAGTCCCAGCTGGCCTGGAGCTCACTTTGTAGACCAGGCAGGACTTGAACTCAGAGATCCACCTGCCTCTGCCTCCCAAGTGCTAGGATTAAAGGCATGCACCACCACGCCCTGCTTAAAGTCACTTTTATAATGAACTATTAAATGTTAAAAACTAGTCTCAGAATAAAATTGCTCAAGATTTTCTGTCTAAAACTTTCACTATAGGCTTTCTGTCTAGAATTTTCTATATGGTAGTATAGACTGATTTAGAAAATTAGTATCACTTGATAAACAGTCATGCATTCAAGCTGTTAAATTTCATACATTTTAAAAACCTGACCATTGATGCTTTTATTACAATGCTTTGTTATGTAAGTATTATTTTAATGTGTTTAAATTTGTTTTATGTAGCTGAATGTAATATCCATACATCTTCTCCTGGAATTCAAGTAAGGCATGTCTACACCCCATCTACAACCAAACACTTCTCACCCATAAAACAGTCAACTACCTTAACCAACAAACACAGAGGAAATGAGGTCTCTACCACACCTCTGTTAGCAAATTGTAAGTATGTGCTGTGAATGCATTAAATGTTACTACCAGTATAGTTAATGATTCAAATACAGTTTAAGAGTTGACTTTGAACCATTGCTTTCATTAAAGGTATAGATTGTTTAAGTGATGTCATAATAGTTTTAATAGTTTAAAACTTTTTTATGTATTATATGTTTGAATATTGCATGTTATATCTCTATTGAGAGAAAATGTAGTTTGAAATATTATTAAAATTTTTATAATTTTACCATAAACCAGTGGGCTGTGATGAATTTTTTGCAAATTAAGATACTGTCACTGTTTCTCTGTTTTTGAAGCACAGTTTCATGTTTTATTTACATATAAAATACAAATGTACATAATTATAAATATGTATTTATATTTGTTCACTGATCAAAAAATAATTTTGTGCTAGAAGCTGAATGACTTCTGTATTGTTTCATTTGTATATAATATGGATATGAAATAACCCTTTTTAAAACTAAGTTCATAAGTTTTAAAAATGTAGAATCATATGGGAAGTATTTGAGCCAGCAAATATTCATGGAGTGTAGGTATTTGGATGAGAGAAAAGCAGTTGATAATTTGATGTTGGTAACTGCACTTGAAACTGTAATGTAAGTGTGTATTCTAAAGCCCCATGAAGTCTTTATATTTACTTTAGACTTCTTAAATTCCTCCAGGTTTCTGAATTGTGTGTTCTGGTGGTTGAGCCTGGAAGACTCTTCCTCTGGCACTCTTTAACTCCATCTGTTGGCCATTTCTAGTTTACTTAAATACATTTGTGTGTGCCTCAAAGTTGCTTTTCTTTATGTATTAAGACTACCCAGTCATAACACTGTCAGTAGTCATGCAATAAATACTACTTGAAGGAGACTCTCAAAGAGATAATCTCAAATACTCTAACAACAGAACTTTTGAAGTGAAAAAAAAAAAAAGCTAGAGACTGTCCCTCATGTTACAAATAAAAATGTTTAATCAGTTAGCCAAAATTAACATGCTAATCAGCCACAACTAAACCTCTACTCAGAAATTTACTTTGACCAAACATGGTGGTACATACCTGTAATCTCAGCACCTGGGAGACTGAGACAGGAGGATCAGGAGTTCAAGGCCAACCAGGCTACATAATGGGAGTCTGCCTTAAAAAAATAAATAGCTGGGCGTGGTGGCACATGCCTTTAATCCCAGCACTAAGGAGGCAGAGGCAGGCGGATCTCTGTGAGTTCAAGGCCAGCCTGGTCTACCTATCGAGCTCCAGGCCAGCTGGGACTAAAGGGAGACCCTGTCTCAAAAAAGACAAAAATAAATAAAAATAAATAAATAAATAAATAAATAAATAAATAAATCTTACTCTCAAGGCCAGTTTTCTACGTATTAACTGATTCTTATGTTAAGAAAAACCTATAGAACCTTGAAATAAATATTTAGGCTTGGGAAATGCTGGGAAGAGTAGTAGAGACCTATAGTTCAAGCTACTCAGGAAGCTGAGGTAGGAGGATTGCTTAAGCCTAGATGTTCAGCATTGGCCTGGGAAATACAGCAAGACACCCACACACACCCCAGGAAAATAAATAATTAGGACCTCAGTGGAATCAACAAGAAAAGAAAAGGAACACTTTTGTGTCTTTTAGGGCTGCCTTCATAATTTTGGATACAGAAATAGCATTTTAAAAATTACTTAAATCATTTATTTGAATAAATGTTCCTGAAAAGTTTTCAAATGTCAAATTACCATGAATCAGTTCTTAGAAAATACTATTTGCTGCTGGGCGTGGTGGCGCACACCTTTAATCCTAGCACTTGGGAGGCAGAGGCAGGCGGATCTTTGTGAGTTCAAGGCCAGCCTGGTCTACAGAATGAGTTCCAGGACAGCTGGGGCTACAGGGAGACCCTGTCTCGAAAATATTTAAAAAAAAAAAAAAAAAAAGAAAGAAAGATTGCAATATTAAGATCTAGTTTATAAAGTTTAAAAATGATAGATTGGTAGTTTTTGTTGTTTTGGAAAAGAAATTTGCTTCACAGGGATGAACCATGGAACAGTAACTATGTACTGAGAAGACCCAGGTGAAGAACTGTAATGTTGTATTGTTTCAGCTCTCTCTGTTCACCAGTTAGCAGCTCAGGGGGAGATGCTCTACTTGGCTACTCGGATTGAGCAAGGTAATAGCCTAGTTTTAAATACTATGCTTTAAATTTTTTTAGATTTTTGTTATTGCTTGTTTTAATATAGGAAACTACAAAGTCAAAAACAACTGTATAATCTCCAAACATATAAACTAATGGATAGTAGAAAAAAAATTATAAGTGATCGAAAGTATAAAAGTTATAGTTTACTACCCTAGCCTTTTCCCTAGAACAAACACTGAGTTTTTGTATTTTCAGAAAAATGTTCTAGGAAACATAGGGTTATATTTTAGAATGTGTAGGTACTTTTGTTACACAAGCAAGAAAATACCATATACACTGCATTTTCCTTTCTTCCATTTAATAGTTTAGAGAGCTTTCCATAAAATCACTTAAAGATCTCTTTGTATGGAGACAGGGTCTCAGTCTGTTGCCTGAGCTGGCCTTCAACTCACAATCCTCTTGTCTCAGCCTCTGAGTGCTAGGATTACAAGTGTGTACCACCATGCTATTTCATAATTTTGCATTATAATACATATATATTATGGGTTTTTTTTTTTTTTGTATGTGTATGAATGTACTGTCTGCATGTAGGTCTGTGCACCCGTGTCATGCAATGCCGCGGAGGTCAGAAGAGGGTCTCGGATTCCTCTGGAACTGGAGTTCTCCTGGAATTGGAGTTACAGACGGTTCTCGGCCGCCATGTGGGTGCTGGGGATTGAACCTGGGTCCTCTGCAAGAGCAGTCGGTGCTCTTAACCACTAGGCTATCTCTCCAGCCCCGGGTTTTTTTTGTTTTTTTTTTAACTATTCACTCTGGTTGATTCCAAACTTTTTGCTATTTAAATAGCAATGTTAACATTCTTTTTAAATGTACCTATTCAGTAAATTTACACAAGGAGATATACAGGATTACAAAGTAGATGGGTTTTATCATGCAGTTTTGAGAATTGAACCCGCTTTTCATATATGCTAGGCCAGTGCTTGAATTCTAAACTATGCTCCTATGTCTGAATTTTAATTTTTACTTAAAACCAGATGTCTGTCCTCACATTAAAGTTAGAGCTTCAGTTTTCTCACAGACACACTGAAACTTTGATTTTTATTACTCTGTGGACGAAAATGGTATCTCACAGTAATTTCATTTATACTTTTAAAATTATAATCTCTTTGAATTTCTTTTTTGTGTGAACTGCCTAAAGTATACTTGCAGTATATGTACTCTAAGTGGGAAAAAAAAAAAAGGCTTTTTGTTGTTTATAGTGCATAGAGTTTTTCCATTTGCCATTTTTCTTTTTCTTTTTTTTTTTTTTTTTCTTGGTATTTTGAGACAGGGTCTCCCTGTAGCCTCAGCTGGCCTGGATCTTTCTCTGTAGACCAAGCTGGCCTTGAACTCACAGAAATCCACCTGCCTCTGCCTCCTGAATGCTGGGATTAAAGGAGTGTGCCACCACAGCCAGCTGCCATTTTTCATTTGACCTCTTTTATGATATTTTCAAACAAAGGCTTGACATTTTAATTGGTACATTTTTCTTTGTAGCTTTGGAAGTTTACTTCCTGCTTAGAAAAGACTCCCAGTGCCAGCATTCTAAAGAAACCACCATTCTTACTCTAGAATGTATGTGCTTTTTTTTTGGTCTTTTCAAGACAGGGTCTCCCTGTAGCCCCAGCCATCCTGGAACTCACTCTGTAGACCAGGCTGGCCTTGAACTCACAAAGATCCGCCTGCCTCTGCCTCCCAAGTGCTAGGATTAAAGGCGTGCGCCACCACCCCCGGCTGTGCTTTCCATTTTTATAATCTTCAATATATATGAAATATTTTTAGTGTAATAAAGAGCAAGAAAAATTTTACTTTTTGATTTTCTTTTTTTTTTTAAGTTAAGCAGTTGCCTCAACATGTTTATTGATCACAGGAAGTATGTTCCAAGAATTTTATAAGAAATAGCAATTGTATTCCTTTTTATTTTTTAAATATTTTATTTATTTTTACTTTATGAATATGAAGTTACAGAGTTATGGACAGTTGTTTGCTGCCATGTAGGTGCTGGGATTTGAACCCCAGTCGTCTGCAAGAGCAGCTAGTGCCATCACTCCAGCCCCAAATATTTACATATTAAAAGAAATACAGGGGGCTGGAGAGATGGCTCAGTGGTTAAGGGTACATGCTGCCCTTGCAGAGAACCCGGATTTGATCCTTAGTACCCATATATTGTGGCTGCACCTGCCTGGAACTCCAACTGCAGAGGGATCTGATGCTCCTGGCCTCTCCGGTCACCTGTACTCATGGGCACATGTACATACACATGAACATAATTTTTTTTTTTTTTTTGGTCTTTTCGAGACAGGGTCTCCCTGTAGCCCCAGCTGTCCTGGAACTCACTCAGTAGACCAGGCTGGCCTTGAACTCACAAAGATCCAACTGCCTCTGCTTCCCAAGTGCTAGGATTAAAGGCAACAAACATAATTTTTAAAATATAGTAATATTTTTAAAATATTTGGCAGTTTGGGGGCTAGAAAGATGGCTCAGTGGTTAAGAACACTGGCTGCTATTGCAGAGACCCGGGTTCAATTCTCAGCACCCACATGGCAGCTGGCAACCATCTGTAACTCCAGTTTGAGGGGATCCAACACCCTCTTCTGACATAGGCGGGCTGCACAACACTAGTGTAGTTACATCCTTGTAGGCAATACACTCATACACATAAAAGTAATAAATATTTTAAAATATATTTGGAAGTTTTATGTTCAAACTACTTAGTAAATGTAGGGAGATGTGAAGTTAATAACTACTAGACTAAGTTCAGTTAATACAATGAAGTTCAGTCACAATTGTGTCTTCATATTATATGTTAGCAAACCTGATGGATGAAAGACAGTTATAGGCAGCAATGTTGGCTGCAGAGTAGAAGGTAGCTTTCACAACATTTTTAGTTTTTATAACTATACATACCCAGATAACTGAGTATCATTTTTTTGTAATCTTCCAACTATGTGAGGTAAGTAAGCTATTAATCTGTGTCTAGGAGAAACGAAGTCTCACTTGCCCAGGACCAAACTGCTAGAAAGTAAAAGAGCCAGCATTCCAACTGGGGTCCCTGCCTCCAAGACCAGTGCTGTGTCTGGTTATTTATGCTTTAAAGGAAGTGCTACATGAGCCCATCTCTGTACACTACAGCACATTTTAATATATTCAGACAGAAAATAACAGCCTCACAGAGGATTTCAGCAAACAAAAGCTAGCACACTGCCAGCCTCATTGAGTCATGTCAACTTTTTGGAATACCAGTGCTTTCATAATGATATTAATACATGGTTGCTAAATTAGATCACAAAAATTGCTTTTCTTTTAAATAGAAAATGTTATCAATCACACGGATGAAGAAGGATTTACTCCCCTGATGTGGGCTGCAGCACACGGGCAAATAGCTGTGGTAGAGTTTCTACTTCAGAATGTAAGGAAAATGCCTCAGAAAATGTATATATGTAGTTACTTACGTTCATTTAAGTCTTTAGTAAAGTTTTTGTATCTTCACCCAGCTAGATATGAAGATAGACAATACAAAAAAAAAAAAAAAGTAACGCTTTTTATACTGCCATGGAACTTGGAACTAGTTGGGAAAACAATGTTAATCATATATGAAACAGAAGAATTACTGTCCAGTCCCCTCTAAATACAACAGGAGCAGAAGTACTGTCAGCCTGGAGGAAAAGGCTTCCTGGAGGAGCTGTGACTTGACTCCAGAGTGAAAGGAAAATTAGGATTGAGATAGATGGAGGGAGGGAGGCAGGCAGGCATCTAGGCAATCTATTGAGATAGACGGAGGGAGGAAGGCAGGCAGGCATCTAGGCAATCTATTGAGATAGACGGAGGGAGGAAGGCAGGCAGGCAGCAGGCAGGCAGGCATCTAGGCAATCTATTGAGATAGACGGAGGGAGGGAGGCAGGCAGGCAGCAGGCAGGCAGGCATCTAGGCAATCTTGGTGACAAGAATGTCCATAAATAAGTTGCAGTATTTCCTTATTAACCCAGAGCATCACTTGACTTTGGTGTTGAACTGTAATCATATTGACAGAGATAATGTTCTCATTTAATTGAAAGTCCTTTATCTTCACTTTCATGACAGGGTGCAGATCCCCAACTTTTAGGAAAAGGTCGAGAAAGTGCCCTGTCATTGGCCTGTAGCAAAGGCTACACAGATATTGTCAAAATGCTCCTTGACTGTGGAGTTGATGTGAATGAGTATGACTGGGTGAGTCCATAATACTGAATTTAAAATGATTGTGACACGTGGCTGGAGCTCAGTTGTTACAGTGCTTGCCTAGGATGCATGAAGCCCTACAGTCGATCCTCAGTACCACATAAACTGGGCATGATGGTGCACACCTGTAATCCTAGCTCTCAGAAGGTAGAGACAGGGATCAGAAGTTCAAGATCGGGCTGGAGAGATAGCCTAGTGGTTAAGAGCACTGACTGCTCTTGCAGAGGACCCAGGTTCGATCCCCAGCACCCACATGGCAGCTAAGAACCATCTGTAACTCCAATTCCAGGAGTACTCTAGTTCCAGGGGAATCCGAGACCCTCTTCTGACCTCCGCGGCATTACACAACATGGATGCACAGACATACATGCAGACAATACATTCATATACATAAAATAAATAAAATTAAAAAAAAAAAGAAGTTCAATATCATCCTCAGCTCTGTAGTAGTTCAAGGCTACATAGACTATATGAGACCCTGTCTCAACTAAATAAGTAGATAAATAAACAAAATAAAATTACAGTAATAACATCTAGAATTTATTTGCTTTCAGGGAGACATGTTTATTAATAACCTGGGAATAAAGATACTTCAAGTTAATAAGTTCCATTGTCTGTGATTTAAATATTTGTCACAATATATGAATATTATTTTAAACTGCTTTTATATCCCTAGTTCCCATAGCAGCATTTAGTTGACTCTTGGTCACTTTGAAGAACACTGAACCACCTTTTCTTTCTACAGAATGGAGGGACACCTTTGCTTTATGCTGTACATGGGAACCATGTGAAGTGTGTAAAGATGCTATTAGGTGAGCAGATGGAAATAATTACTCAGAAATGGTCATATGAGGATTTCATTTTAATTCTTCAGTCTGGCCTCCCCCAGTGGCAGGTGGCTCACGTGTATCATTGAATTGCATTTATCCTGCTCTGTTTGCCTCTGGGATAGCCACTACCACAGGGCTGCTCCAAGAAAGACAGCTCTGTCACATTCCACATTGACCTGCTTTGGGCCATGCCTCTCTCATTCTGGGTCATGTATGAATCTACTGTTTACTCTAAACAGTGTCCTTAAGTTTTGTCTTTGTTCATGAGTTCAGCTACTTTAAAGGTGTCTGTTGGGAATGTCTACTCTCCAGCCCACCAAATGAGTTGTATGTATCCCATGTGCTCAGTATTTTGTGATTTGATCATGAAAATACCCTTCAAACTGTCTGAAAATTTATTCAGCTATTGCACATGAGCCATGAATAGACAAACATTTAATTTTCATTTTACTTATATAGTTTTTTCTGTTTTGGTATAGAAAATGGAGCTGACCCAACAATTGAAACTGATTCTGGGTATAATTCTATGGATTTAGCTGTAGCTTTGGGCTATAGAAGTGGTAAGTATTTTAGAACTCTCAGGTTTCATTTTAGGAACACGTTATATATGATATATGACAGTGGCCCAAACCATTTTCATCATTCTGAGTCATAAAACAGTCTGTGTTATCTTGACTCCAGACATGTGCTTTTAACTGTGTCCAAAGTAAGCAGATATACAACTGTATAACTAAGAAATGGGTTTATATATTGTACTTCTTGACCCAAGTAGTTATTGGAGGAAAATGTACACTATTTGTAATTTTTTTGTATTTTTAGTTTATGTGTATGAGTGTATTGCCTGTATGTGCAATGCCCATGGAGGCCAGAAGAGGGCATCAGATTCCCCTGGAACTGGAGTTACAGATGTTTGGTTTTTTTGTTTTGTTTTGTTTTTGTTTTTGTTTTTGTTTTTGTTTTTTTGGTCTTTTCGAGACAGGTCTCCCTGTAGCCCCAGCTGTCCTGGAACTCACTTTGTAGACCAGGCTAGCCTTGAACTCACAAAGATCCGCCTGCCTCAGGCCTCCCAAGTGCTAGGATTAAAGGCGTGCGCCACCACGCCCAGCTATTAGATGGTTGTTAGTCACCATATGGGTACTGGGATTTGAACCCAGGTCCTCTGCAAGAGCAGCCAATGCTCTTAACTGCTGAACCATCTCTCCAGCCACTATTTGCAAGATTTAAAAAAAAAATTTTTTTTCATAGTAAATTACATATGGAATAGCTTTATGCTCTAGATTCCTCAGTTTAAAGAAATTTTTTTAGCTAGGTACATAAAATCCAGAAGATTGGGGAATTGCTAAACCAGTGGCAGGCTGAATTTTGAGTAGTGCATTGCACTATTTTCCTCAGACTATAAGTGTATCCAGCTTAGAAACAACTTAATTCTAGGAAAACACTGGGGCCTTGAATTTGACAGGTTCCCCTGATTTTGTGCTGTGTCTTGATGGACTGGTCTGTTTAGTCCAACAGGTTATAGAGTCGCATCTGCTGAAGCTGCTTCAAAATATCAAGGAGTGACACAGCCTCAGAGATGCTGTCTGCCCTCTGTTCACTTCTTGGTCCTTATAAATGATAGTTTCATTTACTTGTAAACTGTTACCTCAGTTGCAATATTTTCTGATTTTAGTAAGTTTTAATAAATATTCCTCTGAGTAATTCACTGGTTTATAATAAAATTGTTTTTATAAATATATTTTAATGTGTATTTAAAATTATAAATTAATGTTTTATGGCATGTACATTTTTATGGTTGTTTGTATTAAGTGCTGCAATTTGACACTTTTAGAAATTTCACTGTGTGTCTTCACTCTTCTATTAACTCATTGACTTTACATAAGGTTTGCTGTAACTAAGTCTGTGGAGGAAAAAAATGTTCTTGCTGAATTAAAAAGTACACAGGGTAACTGTTTACAAAATTGTGTTATAAATAAAGTACTTTTCAGTTCATTTGCATTCTCATTCTTTAATTATATAAGATTGTTACAGATTTCTTCAGGATTTTTAGTTGAATATTCCTGTTCTGCACATCGATCCTCAAAAACTTACCGACTGACATTTCTAAAAGTACATTTTATCTTTTTCTTGTAAGTAGGTTTGAGAAGGAAAAGCCATCCATGAAAGAGAAATAAGCTGCTCTTTAATTCCACTAAGGCAACACTGTCAACTCTTCTTTCACCAAGCCCACAAGAGAGCCATGTGCTGGTGATCTGACCACTGACCGTGTATATAAATTCATTCTACCAATTCTGTTTCTTTAGAGGACCTTGACTAACACAAGGTGTTAATGAGTGTCCAAGGCCTTTCATAAAATCCACACTATTTGTACTTTTGGCAAGGCAGAACATCATTTCTAATTGGATAATTCTTCTCATTGTGTCTGTAAGCCAATCAGAATAATGGTTATTTTTTGTTTGTTTGTTTGTTTTTGGTATTTTCGAGACAGGGTCTCCCTGTAGCCCCAGCCATCCTGGAACTCACTCTGTAGACCAGGCTGTCCTTGAACTCACAAAGATCCGCCTGCTTCTGCCTCCCAAGTGCTAGGATTAAAGGCATGCGCCACCATGCCCAGCTTGAATAATGTTCTTGTAATAGCTGAGACAATATAGTCTCTATTAATACTTTTTAGTTAGGAAATACCCCCTACTTCAGGGAGAGGTAAAGGCCTGTCTTAGTTACAGACATGTAGATGCAGAAAGCCAGAGGGAGAAAAAAAAAAAACCCACAAGATATGTTACTGTCCATAGAACATGAAAGTCTTTTCCCTTCTTTCTATTTTGGGGGTTGCTGCTGCAGATGGAACTCAGGGCTTTGCACATGCTAGTCCTTGGAGACCGAACTTCTTAGTTGCCTTGAGGCCCTGCCTCCAGAGCAGGCAGACAGTGATAGAAAAGAATGGGGGGGCGGGGGGGGGGCTGGAGATGGCCTAGCAGTTAAGAGTGCCGACTGCTCTTGCAGAGGACCCGGGTTCGATCCTCAGCACCCACATGGCTGCTGAGAACCGTCTTTAACTCCAGTTCCAGGGGAATCTGACACCCTCTTCTGACCTCCACGGCATTGCACAACACAGGTGCACAAACCTGCATGCAGACAGTACATTCATACACATAAAAAAATAAAATTAAAAAAATAATAGGTGACACCCTCTTCAGGCACTACATCTCGTGTGCATATGCACTCACACAGACACATACACATGCACACATAAATACAGTCTTAAAGAAAAAACTAATTCCCAGCTATTGTGCTGCTAAAGGAAAATAAAACTTCATGAATTCATGCAGCCTCAAAACAAAAATACTACACTGAGCATGGTGGTGCCCTCCTTTAGTCCAAGCCTCAGGAGGCAGACACAGGCAGACCCACGTGTGACTTCCAGGTAGACTGTGACTAGGAAGACCCTGTCAAAAAAAAAAATTAAAATCTATAGGAAGGCAGAAAACTAATCAGAAAAGCTAAATTCCTGTTGCCACACAGGGCTCCCTTCCAAAAAGTTACAAAGACAACACGCTCTCCTACAAATAAAGCTGTGGCAAATACTTTATTCATCTAATTAATGAGGAAGAAACCAGCAAGAGGGGAAAGTGGCAGGGCTGGAGAGATGGCTCAGTGATTAAGATCGCTGACTTCTCTTAAGGAGGACCCAGTTTCGATTCCCAGCACCCACATGGTGGCTAAGAACCGTCTTTAACTCCAGTTCCAGGGGAATCTGATGCCCTCTTCTGACCTCACAGCATTGCATGTTACGGGTGCACCAACCTACATGCAAAGAGTACACACTCATACACATAAAATAAATTAAAAAAAATACTTTAAAAAAAAAAAGAAGAAGGGAAAGTGGCTCCAAAACCCAAGAAGCTAAGTAAGTTGGAGGCAGCGTTAAGGTAAGATGCTGGGCTGTACATAAACCCAGCTGATGTCTGGCAAGGATGGAAACTGCCACTGAATGGATCATTCCCACAGAATAGAAGTTGTTTCTTTACCAGGTAACAACTCCCAAAGTAACCTGTAACTTCAAGTCTAGGATCTTTAACAACTAGGAAATGATGAATTAAATTCTGTTTCTCTGAATAAGCCTCTGGAGGTCTTTGTCCCATGTGACACTGAAAGAATATGTCATTGTGACCTGTTAGGATTTTGGGCAAAGTGAGGCTCAGGTTAAGGGAATCACCCTGGTTATTAATCTCCTTTGTTCAGGTGAGAGGTAAACTAATACAGGTGCCCTAAAGTGTTGGTGACAACGCTTGGTTTACCCTGCTGATGAGACTGCAGTTGGTCCAGAGTCACCTCAGTGAAAGAGGCAGAAAAGTGGAGATCTTCATGAAAAAGGGTAAGGTTTTGCTATGCTCGATCTTTACAAAAACAAATGCCTAGATTTTTTAAGGAAATGTAATGGGTGGTTTTAATCATCTAGCTATAGGATATGGAAAGTTTATAACTGAAATTTCTTTAAAATGTCAGCCTCCTATATAGAAAAAGCAAAGCACTGTATAAGATTTCACTGCCATACCTTTTATCTTTATGCAAACAAAAATTTAAAACTTTAAATTCTGTTAGCATAGGCTCTTCATATACTCTTACATGGTTGAGAGATGATAGATAGATAGATAGATAGATAGATAGATAGATAAATAGATGGGTAAATAGATGATGGATGGATGGATGGATGGATGGTGGATGGATGGTGGATGGATGGACACTAGATAAATGATGGATGAATGGGTAGATGATTGATAGCTGGATGGATGAATGGATGAGGAGATAAAGATGGTAGGTGGATGGATGGATAGCTAAATTAGATTGATGCTTTGTCCAGGTTAAATCTTTGACTATTTATATATCCAAAAGGTGTCAGTGAATCTGTCCTTATCTCTTAAAAGGTTTGCTGGGCTGAGGCATACCATTAACTCTTAAAAGATTTGATGGTGGTGAATGCCTTTAATCCCAGTACTTGGGAGGCAGAGGCAAGCAGATCTCTGTGAGTTCAAGACCAACCTGATCTACATAGCAAGTTCCAGTCCAGGCCATATAAATATATATATATATATATATATTTGCTATGTCAGGGCTGGAGAGATGAGTGAGTGGTTAAGAGCACTGATTGCTCTTGCAAAGGACCCAGGTTTGGTTCCCAGCACCCATATAGTGGCTTACAATGCTCTATAACTCCAATACCAGAGGATCCAACACCCTCTTCTGGCCTCTGCAGGCATTGAATGCATATGGTGAACTTACATACATGCAGGCAAAACACTTATACACATAAATAGTTTCAAATAAGATTTGCTATGTGTCAAGTAAAGTGTTTATGAATCTGATGATTATAAAATATTTAAAAGGCTGTACAAACTCTGTTAATAATTCACATTTTCTTTTTAATAGTTTTTCCCTTTGGCAAGTCTTCTCAGTTTCCAGGCCTAATGACAGCCTTGGAAGTTTACCATCTTACTCCTCTGTGGTAGATACTACCAATAAAATTCCAAATGGTAGCTGTAACTTTTCATATGTTTTTTGCTTATTACAACGTACATGCATGGGTTTTATAACAAAAAGTAATGATAGCCAGGCCTGAGTCACAGGCCTGTAACTGCTCAGGAGGCTGAGGCAGGAGGTTTGCAAGCATGAGGCCTTCCTGGCTACACAGTGGATTGAACTCCAGCCCAGAAAACTTAGTGAGATCTTGTCTCAAAATAAAAAGAAAGGGGCTGGGTTTATAACTTGGCCATGAATTGCAACTCCAGTTCCAGGAGATCCAATGCCCCCTTCTGACTTCCCAAGGCATTGCATGACACAGGTGCACTATACACATGGAAATAATATACTTGTACACATAAAATAAAAATAAAATATTTTAAAATACATAAAAGAAAGGACTGTAACATGAAAGCATTTTTTAGATGTGCATTTAGATAGGTCGGAAGAACAAATATTGAAGAACAATCCAATGAGAGTTGTGTAAACATTCTTTGTTTAAAGTGTACTTCAAAGGGTTAGTGTTACATGCAGCTCTTCCTCTGCGGGTTGAAGAGTTCTTCCTGTTAGAGAGAGATCTCTGAGATACCAACTGTGTGCATACGAATGTGATTCAGGGGCTGGAGAGATGGCTCCATGGCTAAGAAGAGCACTGGCTGCATTTTCAGAGGACCAGGTTTGGGTCCCAGCACTCAGCCAGCTGACAGATGTCTCTAACTCTAGTTCCAGAGGATCCCACACTCTCTTCTGGCTTCCACACACACTGCCCAGCATGTGATGCTCACACATACATGTAGGCACACACAAAAAATAAAATGAAAAATAAATCTTCGAAAAAAAAATTGATCCACTTCTCTTATAACTGCATCTGTGCCTGGAAGAAAGAACTGTTTTACTATTGGTGATTTTATATCCTATTAAATTGAAATCTGGATCATAAATAAAATTATTACACTGGGCGCATGCCTTTAACCCCAGCACTCTGGAGGCAGAGGCAGGTGGATCTCTGTGAGTTCAAGGCCAGTCTGATCTATATAGAGAGTTCCAGGACAGCTGGGGCTACAGGGAGACCCTGTCTCAAAAAGACCAAAATAACAACAACAATAAAATTATTATACTGGGAACAGACTGTTATGAATCCATTTCCTGCTGAATTCTCTGTGCAGTAAGTACAGTCGGTCCTCTGTATGTGCAGGTCTGAATTCACAGATTCACACTCAAAATAACCAGAATTTCAAAACTGCATCATACTAAACATGCACAGACTTGTCTGCTTCTCATTATTCCCTATACAATATAGCAACTACTTAATTATCCTTTTCGCCATATAGGATATTACAAGTTATCTAGAAATGACAAAGTATTTGGAAGGCTGCGAACAGATTATATCTGAACAGTGACACACATTATATATGAGATTTAAGCTAATCTTTTTTTCGTATGTGTGTGAATGTACTGTCTGCATGAACTGTGTGCACCCGTGTTGTGCAAATGTTGCGGAGGTCAGAAGAGGGTGTCGGATTCCCCTGGAACTGGAGTCAAAGATTTTTTTCAGCTGCCATTTGGGTGCTGGGGATCGAACCCGGGTCCTCTGCAAGAGCAGTCAGCACTCTTAACCACTGAGCCATCTCTCCAGCCCCAAGAGACTTAAGCTTATCTGTAGTGGTTCTAGATCTAATCCCCTGTGAATGTGTAGGGATGAATGTACAGGTCACAGAATATGTTTATTCTACAAAGTAACAGAGTCACTTCATTACTTTATGAGCCTGGCTACTATCTTAAATGTTTAGATGTTTCTATATTCTCCCTCTTTACATCCAGTGAGGACAGGCTCTGTTGGGATAAATTACATGGTCCAGAATCCCCCTGTGAAAAGCATCATAACTATCTTTGTGCATTCAGTTGATCGGCTCATCATCTCTTTTCCATAAAGTTTTAACAGAGAATTTCCCCTAGCAGTCATTAAATCTTCAACACACACTTATACAGTGCCTACTCTGCGCTAGAGACTAGGCTGGACCAGTGAAGACCAACACCAATGCTTCTTCTTGCCCCAAAGACCCGCATGAATCTACTTCCTAGGCAATCTCCCCTGCATTCCTAGGGATCCGTTAAAAAACGTCATGTGTTGAGCCGGGCGTGGTGGCGCATGCCTTTAATCCTAGCACTTGAGAGGCAGAGGCAGGCGGATCTTTGTGAGTTCAAGGCCAACCTGGTCTACAGAGAGAATTCCAGGACAGATGGGGCTATAGGGAGACCCTGTCTCAAAAAGACAAAAAAAAAAAAAAAATCCTAGCATTTGGGAGGCAGAGGCAGGGCGGATCTTTGTGACGTTCAAGGCCAGCCTGTCTTTGTGAGTTCAAGGCCAACCTGGTCTAGCAAGAGAGAATTTCGAGACAGATGGGGCATAGGGAGACCCGGTCTCAAAAAGACCAAAAAAAAAAAAAAAAAAAAATCCTAGCATTTGGGAGGAGAGGCAGGTGGATCTTTGTGAGTCAAGCAGGCCAGCCTGGTCTACAGAGTGAGTTCCAGGACAGCTGGGCTTACAGGGAAACCCTGTCTCGAAAACACCAAAACAACAACAACAAAAACAAACAACAAAAAAAAAAAAAACTCCACAAAAATAAAACAAAAAACAAGTCTAATTGTGTAACCGGACCTGGGCTCCTCAGACCCTGATCACTCTGCTGTAGGAGTACCAACGTCAGACTCCCTTACTAACCCAGAAGAATCCTCCAGCTCCTTGGGGGATCGGACTGAAGACTTGAGAGGGGTGGGAGCAGTTCCACTCCCAGGCAGCTAGTTTTCAGCCTGATTCAGTGTGATCACCGGGAGATCTCCTGATTCAGTGTGATCACCGGGAGATCCGATGTTGCTTAGGCACTGGCTGCACCTCAGGGGATCTTGATGTAATCCTAACATGAAACAACTGGCCGACGAGGCAAGGGCTCTCTATCTCTGTACAGGTGAAAGTGGTATAGTCTCTAAACTAGCCACTTGCGCTCTCTCTGCACCTGCCTCTCCAAGCACCAACCTGTCTAAAAACCAAACAAAAGCTAGTCATTTGTCTTTTGTGTCTGGCCTGTTGGTACCTGTTATAATTCTTTTGTTAACGCCCCCTCAAACCTAAGTGACACAGTGAAGAATTAAAATCACAAATCATGCCTTTTGTGAGTTAATAATGCAGTGTTTGCTGTAACCCTTCATTAAGGAGTCTAAAAAGCAGAGAGAGCCCCCGATGCTATGTTACTGTTTGCTTACCTTTTTTACCTTTTAGATAAATCCTTAATGTACAGCACACCCGTGTGTACCAACAAAGACTAATGGCGTGCTTGTGGTTTTCTGTTCCAGGGGTTCCTAGAACAGGGGGGCAGTGTTGACTGAAGTACTGGACTTCTGTGACTCATGGCGCCTCACAGGGTTCATCCACAAGGCCAGGTAACTTCTCCAAGATGCATGTCCATTATAAAATCTCTTACTGGGCTGTCTTGGTGCTCACCAATCCGCCATGGAGATGGACAACAATCCTGAAGTTAATTGTTGGCATCCTTGTCTCAGCTGCTTCAGGAACAGCTGTAAGAATTTCACAGCCCAGGGCGCTACAGAAATAATTCAGACCATTAGGAGCACTGACTGCTTTTGCACGAGGACCTGGGTTTGGTTTCGCCTGCACCCACACAGCACCCAACAACCTAACACCAGTTCCCTCGGGATCCATCGCCCTCTTCTTGCATTCAAGGGCACTTCACACAGATGGTATACTTACATACATCAGACAAAACTTTCATACATAAAAGTAAAAAATAAATAAAATCTTTTAAAATTTAATTTAGCTGCCCAACTGAATTCCAACTTAGCCAGTTTCCCTCACTGCCATTCTCTAGAGAATGAGCCACTCTTCTCTGCCGTTCTGGATTCTTTACCCCCAAATTTTCACAACTCAGCTAGTAATTAGTAAAATGGACTTCAATAAAAGACTACAGTCACACCCAACAGTACAGATGACTGTCAGACATTACTGGAATGCTGAGAAAAAGAAGGCAGAAATGAAAAGACAGACAGATCTAATAATGATTATCTGCAAAGGAGCATGGGGTCTCCTGCCTTCCAAGTAAAGGAAATCCAACTCTTTCTTGAGTAGTAAGAACATACATGGATGTAAAGTATTAAAGTCAGTCATGAGGCCGGGCCTGGTGGCGCACGCCTTTAATCCATACACTCAGGAGGCAGAGACAGGTGGATCTTTGTGAGTTCAACAAGGCCAGCCTGGTCTACAGAGCAAGTGCCGGGACAGCTGGGCACTGGAGGCCCTGTATCAGAAGAAAAAAATCAGTCATGGTGCTGCACATCACATTTTTATGCTTTACAACAGCTAGACGCTTTTTGATTTACCTGGTTATTTGTTTTCTTTTTTTATTTTATAATTCTTTTTTTTTCATTATTTTAACAATAAGTATTTATGAGTACAAGCATCCTTCATGTAAAACCAATTTGAGCGCAGTTGTGCCCAAACCCAAAAGCCCAAG